>APFE030802425.1:344193-364990 GCA_000404065.3 Pinus taeda
TGATCCATATGTCTAAAAATAGACTTGCGCCAAAAATAGCCTGCGGGCCCACTTAGTGAAGGCGACTCCTTTTCACTAAGCTCCATCATCTTGTTGCATTCTCAACAAGAATTTCTTGTTGCACACTTTTCAACAGTATGCAAAGAAATATACCCATAACATAGAATAATAAGAAATAACAAGATGTATTTTATTATTCATAAAGGAAAGCAATGTTCGGTTGCCTCTTCGAGGGGGCAACCCCCAATAGAGCTGGGCTCAATTACAAAATAAGACATGATGCTCCTCAAGGGGAGTCTCTATCCTTTATATAGGATTCATACATGCAATAACATGGGTCAATACCATGGTTCTTATTAATACCATCTATCTAATACCATGGCCCATTTACAAGTAACTGTGGTCCCTACTTTAAATGCGGGTCAACCACTTACAATTATTAATAAGGGCTTTATTGACTCTTTAACTAACTATAACTATGAATCGACCCTATTACATAAATAAGAGGGTTAGGGTTGGACCCTAACACCTCCATTCACTTGGATGGTGCTGCGATCTTTACTGTGAAGATCCCCCAGCTCCACCTGAACTACTACAACCTTGGCAACGCTCTACGTAGTTGCCTTTTTGACTTCTTTGACTAATGTTTTTGTAGATTATCGTTTTGCGACCAGGCTCATTGTATGTTGTGTCTGCTGCAAGTCCTTGAGCTTATCCTGAATGGTAGTCAAGATGTAATAAGCTTATTCTAACCAAGGCTCCAACCATGCCTTAAGCAAGGCCTCCTTCTTTTGTGCTGCTTCTACCTGTGCAGGGAACTGCTTTCCTTCATGTAGTTTGGCTAGGCGTTTCACTGGTGCAAAGGAGTGCACCATTGCCCTAACCTCATCGTATTTCTGTTGCAGCGCCCTGATCTCAATATTCAGTGTTTGCAATTTTGGATCCTCCTACAGATTTGTTACCAACTCCATGGCCTGCTCGAATACTGTTGTGAAATCTCCATTTGTGGCATCCAGAGTGGCTAGTCCTTCCTTGATTACAAATTTGTGATGCTCTTGAACCTCCCACAGAGTCGTAGGGTGCATCTTCAATTATAACTTGATGATCTTCATCTTGAGTTCAAATTGAACTTGGTTAACCTCTACCTTTTCCTCGCACACACAAGCAGCTAACTTCCAAATCTTCGCTTCTAGCTGTGCATCTTCAGGAATATGAAGCTTAGGTTCTGTTCTGCATGACTCTATGACTATTGACTCCAATCGTGAACAGTGTGCCTGGAGTGCTTCCTATTCCTGCAGAACCTATGTCTTCTTGGTGAATAGCTGCTAATTATTAACCTTGATTTCGCTAACAGCACTGGGTGCTCATTGTTCCCGGATGGGAAGTTCCTCCATGACTCCCTGTAATAGTGCATGAAATGACACAAGTTGCATTGCGGCAAGGTTTAGGCCCATCTCTGGGACTCTATCAGGGAGGGCACGTTGCTCCTCGATATCAGCATAGGCTAAACCTGCAAGAAAAGGGAATACTCACACATCTCACATTGACCACGAAATTATCTCTGGACTTGTACTTTTACCTCACACCGAACTACCTGTTGTGCCGCTCACTTTCCCAACATCTACTTCAATCTTGGTTTCTTGAAGCTACAACTCTTGAAGATCCTTTTATACTCCTCCCAATGTTTGTATGTACTGTTGTTCCAACTACTGTAGTACTTTTGTGGTGACATCCTTGACTTTATCACTGATCTCATCCATACCACTCACTATGAGCACCAGGGGAACAACCTGTGTTTTATGAGACATCTTCTTCTTCCTTGATCTAGCTTGCTATTCCAATTCTCACCTTTTCAAAATGAAGGGGGTGCATTGCCCTTCCTTGCCTCTATTGCCTTGCCCTATAAGTTCTCTGGTTTAAGTTTCTGGCAAAGGTGACTTGTCACCTTTTTGGGTCTCACTTTACTCCTTTTTCTTTTCCTACACTCTTCCCCTGAGCGATGACCATTGATCCAACCCATCAGACGCTTCCCGGACCTTCCTCCCTACGCCATTGATCTTTTGCTTTTCGATGGGTTTACTCTTAAACCCCATTTTCTCTGCTTTTTTCTGAATCAATGTGTCGCCATTAATCCATGCAGTGATCAATGAAACCACAAACTTGCAGCACTTCCAAAATCGGTCCTCACGCCACTGTATCCTTGGTCTTCCTCCATTGATCTCAACCTTTCCCATTGCTCCATATGTTTGGCAGCCTAACAGAAATAGTCCTCTAATAGTTTGCCTGGGGGTAACAACTCCTAGACATGCCAGGTGTCCCTCTCCTTACTAATCACTCCTTCATTTGCCAAACGATCTACTACCATGTTAGCTTTTCTTTTTAATGGACAAAGCTTACAGTTTTTAAGGTTTGCAGGTTTTCTATTATTATTATTTATTAAATATAATATATATATATATATATATTATAATATATATATATATATATAGAGAGAGAGAAGAGAGAGAGAGAGAGAGAGAGAGAGAGAGAGAGATTCTATATATATATATATATATATATATATATATATATATCTTTTGTCCAGTTCTCTTTTCTTAACATTTTTTTTTAAGTGGCCAAGAGCCTGACCGAAAATGGAGAAACTCTAACTCATGCAGCGAAATGAATTAGTTGCAATGACAAGTTCATGGCCAAAGGTTGGGATTTGCCAACATAACTCTGATGCCAATGTAACGAACAAAGTTCGTACTTAAGTAAAATACCAAAGAAGACTTGGAAAATGTAGATATCCATTCAATATAAAAGAATATATATTAAAATTTATGAATCATAATGATTTCATAAATGAGAGTGAGGGCCTACTTATATACCCTAGGAAGGTGCCTCTTCATGGAATGTCATGTCCCATTAGACATTTCTCTTTAGTACTAATTACTAATTAACTAATCATTATTACAAATATTATCATTATTTATATATATTTGATTCATAACACAAGATGGTAGAATACAATTCACGCTATTATCCCTATAGATCAGATGAGCAATGTGGTGATGAGTACTCCCCTCACATAAAATACACTCTGAAAAGTTTGAATATAGAGATAAGAATCTATAAATAAGATAATGACTGAATCATTCAATCAAAAGAGAGACTTTCTAAGGAACAATATAAACAAGCAGAATTTAATGCAGTTATCCTTTAGAGCTTGTCAAACTTGCAGAAATAAGGACCACTTAGAATCAAACATGGACACAAGGTTGGGACTGATGGAGCATATGGGAGAAAGTCACATACTAGGTATAGGTCAAATAAAGATGACATGGTTCGATATGGAAAATTCTTGGATACACTTGATAAGCGAGGTAGTGGACATGGGCTTCATTCTAGCTTTGGTTCATACATGTATCATGGTCATCATCACCGTCATCCTTATAGGAGGTATGATAGGGGATATTTTCCAGATGAGTTCAAGAAATAAAAACCACCTACATTTAATGGAGAAATGAAGAAATCACAAGATGTTGAAGCATGGTTTCTTGGGATGAATAAGTTCTTCAGATTGCATGATTATTTAGAGAACATGAAGGCCATGATAACACATTTCAATATTAAAGGTAAATAAGACATTTTGTGGGAAGATGCACATAATTTCAGAGGAATTAAGGAAGAGGAGTTGAGTTTATGTGATTCTGAGAAACTATTTAGGAAGAAGTACATATCAGAAAGATAATACGATGAGATTGAAAAGTTGTTCTATGAGTTGACGATGGGATATATGACCGATGGGGAGTAGAATAGAATATTCTTGGAGTTATTGAGGTATGTTCCTTATCTTAAAGAGGCGAAAGTGAAGATTTATAGATTTGTCAGTCAGTTGTCGGTAGCATTCAAGGACAAAATCAAGTTTGGTGAGCATAGATCATTGGAGGAAGCTATTAAAAATTCTAAAGAATTGTTATGATCAATGAAAGCACAGATCCAAGACTAAATGTGCTTGGAAAGGTGATGAGAATAATAAAGGAAAATGGGATAAGAAGAGAACAAGACCTCAAGGCATAGGTAATAAAGAGAATGCAACATCGCCTAAGAATTTCAATGCATCTGATAAGGGACATGGATTTAGGTATGAAAAACAGAATAAGGGTGATGGTAGAAAACCTCTATAGTGTTGGACTTGTGGTGGAGAGCATCATAGGAGAGATTTTCCATAGAATCAGGGTGGTAGACTACATATCTATAGTGCTTAGAAGTCACAGATAGTAGGGGATGTTGGATAGTGTATTCCTCATATTTATGCAACATTGTATAATAGGAAGGTGGATCACCAGGCATCTATTACATAGATGCATGGTAAGATTTTTGATCAAGTTGTTTCTATTTTAATTGACCCTGGATGTAATTATAACGATGTTAATCCTGACCTGGTGGCTTTGTGTGGTTTGAAAAAATAAGTGCATGCAGAGTCTTGGCCAGTACAACTGGCTGCAGGTATTAAGAAGAGATTTCATCATTGGGTAAGAGCTTGTGCATTTGAGTTAAATGGTATGCTTACATCAACACATCTGAATGTGCTTCCATTGGGATCATATAGTATGTTGTTGGGTATGGACTGGTTGTATATTCACAAAAATAAGGTGAATTTTTATGACAAGACCATTGAGTGCTTGGATGAAAATGGGGAACAAAGATTCTTGCAAGGTAAAAATAAGGAAACATCAGTGAGGATGGTTACAACTATGTAGGCCAAGTGTAGTCACTCAAAATGATGTGTATTATTTGCAGTACATATTTCTAGCAAGGTAAGGAAATTGATGATACATATGTCTTGAAGAAGTATATGGTTTTGCGGTAGTTCTAAGATGTATTTGTAGTAAAGATTTCAGATTTTATGCCTCATAGGGAAGTGGACTTTTCTATTGAGATGGTACCATGGAAACCACTAGCATCAAAGGCACCATATAAGATGAACACACCAGGGTTAGTGGAATTGAAGTTTTAGTTGAAGTAAATGCTTGACAAGGGACATATTAGGCCAAGTGTATCATCTTGGGGTGCACTAGTGTTGTTTGTGAAGAAGAAGGATGGTACTCTTAGGTTATGCATCGATTACTAGTAGTTGAATAAGGTAACTGTAGTAGTGATTTTGTAACAATGGCGTACCAAAAGATACCTCCTTAGCAGTTGGTCATTCCTTGTAAAGGAATACATATAGAGTGGTTTTTGTTAGTGAACAGACAGAGATAAACAAAGCATTTCAAGTGGTGAGAACAATGCATATACACACAAAATAAAATAAAGAGATAAACTCAAATATAATGCTTAATGAAGCAAACAAGGCAACGAAATAATGGAAAAAGGCTCCGTTTATTGACTACTTGTGGTAGAAGATGAATACAATAGATGAATAATAAACACTTGAAGATAATTTTTTGAGCTATGGTGCTAAAAAGCCCTCTGTAAGGAGGTTCCTTTCCTCAATCTCTTTGCAATATTCTCCTCTCTCTCAAAGAAGTATGAAGACTCTCCAAATGGTGGATTCTTATTTCATTAGTATGATGGATTAATGAGAAGAAATATGGTGAAAAAACTAATGCTCTTACTTATTCTACTTCAATAATGAAATGTAGGATTTTTTTGAGAGAAATTTGGCCAATATAACACTGTCTTCCTTTTGGCTCTCCAATGGCTTTTTTATATAGAATGTTTTGAATACATATTCTCTCTCTTGGTTCATGAATGATAATGCCTTATAAGTAGGAAAATATGATTCCATTGAGGTTTGCATATATTTAGGGAAAATTGAATTCAATTGTCCTTGAATGGAACATGTCAGGGAATAATCCTCCAAGTGTGAGAAGCAGTCCCTAACTTGCTGGGTTGATATTTTCTTCGATTGCATGAATTTTGAAGAAAAATCCACCCGTTTGTAATTTTTTCGTGAGAATAAGTCACGTGATCCAAATTTTATATATGAGACCTTAGGAGAAATTAAATTTTTGAACTTTCATAATGTCTTCAGCTCAAAAATATTCACTTGTTCACTCTGCTGGATGATTTTGGGCATCTTTTAGATTGTATAAATGTGCGTACGATTTTCTGGTGTTAAAAGTTTCTCGTTGATCTATGAGGTTAGGAGAAGACATATAACTAAAATACATCATGTTTTTCTATTTTGGATGAGAATCTGATCAACTTCTTGAGAGAGACAATAACTTAATGTAGAGATGAGTAGGGAAAACCTTTGATTGAGAATAAAGGATAACCATACTCTGAAGAACACTCTAAACGAAAAATAATAAATGATTATATGAGGCAGGAATGCCCCATGCTCGTTATGATGAGTAGTGATGAATTATTAAAATTAGAAAAGAAATAGTTATGTCCAAAAAACATTGTGGTGGTTTACATGTTGATGGTTGATGATGATAATTGTTGATGCCTCAGGGGAACTTCTTGACAAATAGACTGAATTTGGTGCCCCTATGCATTAAAAAGGATGAAGCATTTCTTAAGCGAGGTGCTTGTGGATGCATGGGTCTTTGACTCTAGGTACCTCCTCCAAATCACCATTTACGCACTACTGAATGAGGTGCTAAGTGATGTGTGGGTCTTTTCCTAAATGAGAGAACTGCAATGGTCATTAAGTATAGTACCACCCTGACATGAAAAATTAAGTTGATGTCAAATGTCAAGGAGACAGATGACACCAATGGGCAATAGTGGTTCCCATTATGCCACCCAAGGATATCCCTTAAAAAAGCGTCGGGAGGGAGGCGGGGGGTGTGGGCTAGAATATCATGGGTACTGCCTCGATCTTGGAATATGAGTGTTGAAGTCGATAGGAAAGAGCTATTAACTACTCAAAATGATGATTCAGGGAATCTAGATATAAGATGACAAAAGAATGTGATAAGGTGGGTCGAAAAGGAATGATAATGAAAGATGATGATATGAATGGATATGGACAACTAGCTTGAGGCTAGAGCTATACTGCGAGTGGTGACAGTCAAAAAAATTATTCTGACATGGATGGCCTTGTAGTCGGTAGGACTTTTAGGGTCGGCGTAAGTATATTTTGATTGGCGTGAAGTGAGTAAATGAATGTGGATGATTTGCGAGCTTTAACTAAGTGTAACTAGAAACTTCTGTCGGGTATAAGACATGAAAATATGGGTGGGAACCTATTTTCTAAAAAATATTTGTACACTTTCAAAAAAATGTAAATTTGGTGTGGATGTACATACACAGAGACAGGTGCCCCTTGAAAATGGTAACCTACATAATGATGTAGGTAAGTTTCTTTTGCTGAGGGTGGGGGGCCCATTGGTTCATCTCCATGTGGGTTTGATGAGGCAAATGAAGTGATTAAAATGTGCTTATGTTGTATGGAGGGATGATAGGCTCAATGTAGAATGTGGTGGTGCACTCAGATTGATCCATCATAAATGAATAAGGTGGTAGAGGAGAGTGAAATGGTTAGCAAGAAGGTGAAGAAGAAAAAAAATGAGGTTAATCTTCAAGTTACGCAAGTGAACTGGATCCTGGGCCAGGGTAGATGGTCATGGATTTGAATAATAATGTTCCATGAGTGGGTAGGTTCTATCGAACATTGTGGACGTTTACCAGTTGCAAGGGAAGGTGGTCGTAAGTGTTATTGATATGATGGACCTTATGGTGTTATTCAAAGAAATGATGTTAGGATATGCAAAGCTTTGTAAGGCATATCATGCTGAGTGATGAATGATACCTGCTTTATCACTAACCACTGGGGTGTTTCTCTTGGCAAGAAATTTGCAATGTATGTGAAACTTTAATGACCAATACCCCAAGTGAAAACATGTTGTTGATCATATGTAAAAGTTGAAATCAATTGAATAAAATGAATCAAAAATCAAGAGAAGGTGCACTCGAAGTGGTACTTGGAGCATGCGATGGGCCCAAAAAGTTTGTTTGGGGTTGAAATGGAATGAAGGGTACCATGATGAAGATGATGTGGTCCTAAACCTTGTGTCTCTGGTAGTTTTGAGAATGGAGGTCCTAAGCCCTTGTATTAGGCTCCAAAAGATGACAAAGAGGGTGATAAATAGGGAAAAGTGGGTCACATGCGACCTCATTTCTACTTACTATTTTGGGAGGCCAGAACTATTCCAGGAGTTTTTTCTTGCCATTGCAATCAACCTGTGCACCTGGGTAGTGTGTAAGGAGAGACAAGTTAGAGCACATAATGCTAACTTTGTCATTTTAGTAGACTGGGTCAAGTGGGCAATACACTAGTGGTTGTATAGGGGTGACCAGTATGACCGTTTTTAGGGTAAAATTTTTGACCACTTAGGCAACTGAGTTTTAGTCATGTGAACACCATGGGTATCTCATGGATACCCATATTGTTTCTGTGGGTGTCATATGGTTAGCCACTTTGACCGTGCATCTCAAGGGGAAAAAGTCATGGGGTCATTAGTTCGATGACACAACTACTAATTGGCTAAAGCGCACATAGCCTGCATGCCTGTAATGAGAACAGGTGCAAAAACCACATGTTTGTTCAGTGAATTAACATGTGACCCCATATTTGGTTTATCATGACTTATGATCGAACAAACACGTGGATTGCATGTTTGTTCGAGAAATAGACACGCATCCCGTGCATCTATTATAGGAATGAGCGTTTGGTCATGTGAAAATTATTTTCGCAACCTCACATTAAGGGAATTTTAAGGTCTAAGATGGGCCTCCTAAGAAAAATGTACAACCAAAATAAACTTTATAAGAACCTTTAAGATTCAAGATGATGATGTCAACCATGGGGGATGATTCATGATTTTTGGAGTAAAAGAGTAAAAATATTAAAAAATAATAAAATTACTTTTCAACTCGTATTTTCAACTTATCACCCTAAGGTTTTACTCAAATTTCGAGTGGGATTACTAGTTGGATGAAAAATTTAATTCCACATACAAGGAGTACCCATGTTGCATACTTTTTATGGACCCTGTTACACGAAAAAGAGAAATACATGAAAAGAACGCGATTGCAATCATGTATTTCTCATTTCTTTTGTAGCAGGGTCCATCGAAAGTATGCAAAAAGGGTACTTCTTGGATGAGGAATCAAATTTTGCATCGAACGTGTGTTGTCACTCAAAATTTTAGTAAATTCATAGGGAAATAAGTTGAAAATACAAGTTTTTATTTCGAGTCTGTAGAATGTGTCTCTACAACGATGATTGTTGTTGTAGATGTCCCTGCTGCTGAAGTACCTATTGTAGAAGTTGTCACTATAGGAATGACAACTCAAATATTGATTTTCTGCTCTTTTTCCTTTAAGAGTGTTTCCATGCCAGCTTCCATCTTCTAAATTTGAAGGTTCTGTTCAACTATCAATTTAAACATATTCTCTTTTTCCTTTTTAGGTTGACTTATTTCCTTAGCTTGTGGATGTTCAGTTGTAGGAAATTTAAGCTTCTTCCTTAATTCTTGAATGTTAGAATTCTTATTCTTTATCATCTCTTATGCTACTTGAAAATCACTAGGATCATATCCTAGTTTGATCACCAAATCCTCAAGAGATTTAATTCTGGTATCTTTGGCCAAATGTGACATCCTCTCGATTTTCAATTGTGTGTGACTATTGTTCAAGGAAGGTTGCAATTTAGAGGTTTCCATAGTTGAACTTGTCAATGTGGAATATATCATTTTACCAGCCTACTTATGAAGGTCAATTTGATCAATAGCATGAATTTGTTTGGTGTCAAAGGAAAAGATGGTTGTTTTGTAGTCTTTTGCACTTTTAGGGATTGGAACTTTAGGTTCCAGGAAAGCTAATTGAAACTATCCCTTTTCAGTATCAAGTGCAAACAAAATTCTATGTTGTGTAGTGGAAGACTACTTCCAAAATTATGAAAATGTAGTGGCCTATAATGCTTCATTCTTTCTTTTGATTTCTTTTTATCTAGAAAAAATATTTTGTTGTGTTGTATCTTGAGAAAAATATGACATAGGAGAATTTGTGATCTCTTCAATCTATGGAAATGAAGTGGAGGGAAAACTTGACATCACTACTATAGCCTACTCCTATGAACTCTTGCTTTCTAAGGACTCCTAATTAGTGTTTGTCTTCTTCCTTGCTTTGAAAACTGTGAAACTTGTAGCTTGAGCTTCTGAGTCTATAGGAGACAGACTTTCCCTTGGTATTTTGGTTTCTTTTCCTTGAGGAACCAAAGTTTGTGAAGATGTCTGACTAAAAAGTTGTTCCTCAGCTTCCTATAATGTATTTTCCCACCATTATACTTGATTATCATATTATTCTATCTCTTGCTTGGATGTAAGTACATACGGTTGTGTTTTTGGCTCCACTCTAATCTTTAAAATTATTACTATGGGATCATAGGACCGGGTAAAAATCAATTTGAATTTCATCTACTTTAAAAAATTATTTTCCTACTTTTCTACGAATATGTACCTTCAACTTGAATTGTGATTTTTGCTTCCTGGATACAAAGTGAAAAATTGTCCATGTTCATCAATTTTTTGATGTATTCTAAGGAAAAAAACCATTATAAGCACAAATACTGGTAACCTGTAGAGAGGGAGTTCACATAAATATATTTTTATCTCTATATACTTTTGTTAGAGTAACCAGTCTCCAACTTTGTCTTGTTCAGTAAGGTGCATTATTCTTCTGATTTCAGGGGAAATCATTCGTATAGAATCACTACTGAGAAGACATAAGGACATATGCAAGTATTGGTTTACAAAATTTCTGAAGAAATACTTTTTTGTGTTCTTCCTTACCAAGGAAGTCTAGTGAATGACTGACTGAGGCTTTCATTATGAATCTAGCTTCTGCAATGGGAACTTAAATCTCTCTGCTTGATGAAATAAAATTAAATACACAAGAACTAATTGATGTTTAAAAGCACCTTCAACAGAAAACTTTAGAAATTGATCATGAATACTGTCTGCCAAGGACTGACTGTAGTTGAAAATAAATGAAGGCTTATTACCCACAAAGAACAATGATAAAAATCCTAATATTACTTCATCTTCCCACTGATCGGTATGATAACCTAAGAGACAAGCTGATGAAAGAAATAGAAATCTACTCTAAGAGAGAATTGATCTCCTGCAATATTGAAAATGATTGAAATTTAATGCTAAGGCACACCATTTCCTAATTAACTGCTAAGAGTTATGCTTTGCAATGATGCTAAATTAACATGAACAAAATTCTACTATCCTAAGCATGGAAGTTGAAAACATCAAACACTATTTTTAGGCATGTATAGGACTATAATAAATCTGTTTTGTCTTTTTATGCTTTTCATGAAAAATCAAGTGTGAAAATTAATCTATTTTGGTGATGTGGAAGGTGGTTTAGAGATGTTGATGGATGGATGGAAGGTCTAGGAGATGGTTGGAAGGTTTGGGGGACCCCAAAATAGAAAATTACATAAAAAAGTCTTCCACAAGTCTCGAGATTGAAAATAGCTAGAGTTTTACAACAAAAATTTGAATCCTAATGAGGCTCCAGGCCTCTCTACTTATACAACTAAAGTCCCCAATGACTTCCTTAAATTTAGGGAGGATCATCTCCTAAACTCAAGATGAACTAACACTTTGTCTATCACTTTCTTCGCTGCCTTCTAATCTTCATGGCTTCATTTCTTGCACTCTGAGCTGATGGGATTAATGGAGGGATATTCAAATGGGGAAGGAGTAAATGAGGAGGATTTATCTCCTACAATCTCTCTCCCTTGTCCCATTCAAGTTTCAAACCTTAGTCTTTGCCAGAATTCCTTGATTTTCTCTTTCAAACCTGCATTTAATGCATATTATTCCATTAGGCATAATATCCCATTCTAACTCATCTCATTAAACAAAATAAAATCAAAACATGTAATAATTTGTGAGAAAAGTTGGTTTGATTAAGCTAGGAGGTGAATTAAGGCCCATATAATTACCTAGTGATGAGACTCATCATCACCCTCGCTAGTGAAAGCATTGCTCATCCTCTAAGCAAATCAATCAATATCTATGTCCTTCATAGCTCTAGTGGCCTCCCTATCATCCCATGCCTCTGCTATGGTTTCCTCTTCTTGTTCATAGAAACTTACTTTCTTTTCTACCTCCTCCCATTGCCTCTTTTCTTCGTCTTCCTTCCTTCCTTCTAGCATTCCTAAGAATAGTTGTGGACTGAGTTTCAAGCCAATCCAATTGACTTTGAACCTTTACATATATTGCTTGTCAATGGGTGCCCTATTCATTGCTTCTCTCATTCTTTGAGGAGATTGGTACTCTCTTATCTTTAAACTGTATGGCAATGTGTTCCATGTCCTCAGGAGAGCATGTATGTTGTCATCCCCTAACAACCTGAACATGTCCTCAAAATGTGAAATTGCTTGCTCTTGGGCAATAAGCTATCTAGGTGAAAACTGAGGATCATCTGAAATTAAATTATGTGTGCTGATGAGGGTCATTGGATTGGACTGCTCAACTCTGATCATAAGGGGCTTTGTTTGTTATTTTGCTAATATCTTCATTTTTGCAACCCTTTCTTCCTCATGGTTCATCGATGATGCCAAAGCCATCAACTGTAAATCTCCTAGCTTGGCATTAGGGTCCCATACATTCATGTTTGTTAAGGCCATGTTATGCAAATAAAACTCAAAGATCTTGGCCTTGTATTCCAATGTACTTTGATCAAAAAGATCAATGAACTATCTATAATTCTGAAATGGCATCGTTCCTCTCTGTGCTAAGGTCTTGATATGGAATTGTAGCCATCATTCGTTAAGGCATAGGGCGTATAACTTAGCTGGAATCCTACACTAGATTTCTTCCAAAGAGAGACTGGCCATACATGCCAATTGGTTCTCTCTTTCTTGCATCTGCCTTTTCAACCATGAGTTTTCTGTCTCTAATTGATTTCTAATTATGGCCTCTCTGTCCCTCAAGCTACCTAATTCTATGCCCATCTCCTTGAGCTTCTCCTCCATGTGACCAATGTCTTCCACCCCCTCGGATTTGTCAATCTGCATCCATCGATGAGTTCTGGCTCTCTCCATCTCAAGCTCAAAGAATAGCAGAATAGCAAATTTTTGTGGAATGACCCTGCCCCCTTCAATAAATCTGTAGTAGGAGTCAAGGTTAGTTTGGGGGCTAGGTTCCTTTAATTCTAGGTCCTCTTCTTTAGTTTCTTGTTGTAGGTGTCCCTCCTTATCTAATTTCTGAGTCTCCTGTAGGATTAATAGAGTATCTTGTAGGACTGCTTTAGCTTCCTGTAGGTCCTACTATGCATCTTGTAGGATTGCCTTTCCTTTGGATGGGGTGGATCTAGTCATAGGTCTTCTCACATAGGTGATAGGAGACTTAGGAGGTGGCATCTTCTCCTACTTTTTAGGTGAGTCCTCAATCACAATGGGAATTTTGGTTGGTGTTTTTGGTTTCCCATACCTTATTCTTGTTCTTTTCCTTGTCCTGAAATATAAGGGTGTTCGCCTCTGTCTTTTTCCTTTCTGTTCGATAGGGGTGCTAAGAGCGGTGAGGGTAGCTACTGCTTCTCTCTCAGTGGCCTCTGGAGACACACTAGGTGACTCCTCCTTATCTTTTGCCTCCTCTTTCTTATTGTCCTTTTCCTCTCTGTTTTTCCCCTCTTCTTCTACTTCCAGATCGTCATCTTGTTTATCACTCTCTTCTTTCTCATCTTCCTCTATTTCCTCATCCTCTTCCTTCTCTTTATCCCCTTCTTCTTCCTCATATATCTCATCTCCATCTCTCTCTACTTCTTCTCCATTTGTTTTAGTTTCTTCCTCATCCTTTTGACTAACAGTAGGACTAATGTCATATGTGAGGGCTTTGATATCCTCCTCTATTTTCATATCTCTGAAAATTTCCCATTGGATAGGAATTCTGAGGTTGTGGAGAGAATATTTGACAATGATTCTAATTAAATCATGGTGGGCTAACCGTTGGTGGTTTCCCTCTTGCACTTTTATGCGTGTGTCTATTAGTGATTGCAGAAGGAAGTATGGTTTGTTGAGCCTGTGGTGAGGAGGTGTTTCTTCTCCAAACCTCAATTCTTCAAGAAGCCTAAAGTGATACCCATAAACCACACTATAGCTACCCTCACATGATATGTATTTGATAAGGTGGTAGCTCACCTCATTCCAGGGGTATGGTAGGCTTTCTCTCCTTAATCCATTTTTTTCCTCAATGGGCTCTTCTCCCTCTAAAAAGAACTTCTTATTGGAAATCTGGCTATCTCCCATGTCTTCCTTTCTCCATGACACTCCTAGGGGAAGTGTGGTAATTATGCTTATGAGTTCAGGCGTGAGCTCTATAGAGATGCATCTCACCACAATAGTGGCATAAATTATGGTCAATGGAATGAGGGAGAGAGAAAAATATCAGGCCACTTCATCATCACACCCTCTTAAATTTTCAAAATACCCCATCCAATTATTCCTTGTGAAGATTTCTAACACCTGAGGGTGTTGGTGGATTCTCACAGTATTAATGGGCTCCCTTCTATTAAACCTCCCTATCATTTTGTTGGTGAATTTGGAGGAGATGAGATGGTTGAAACATTTTTTTTTGAATGCAGGAAAAAATGACTGAAAGAACTATGGAGACAATTCCCTTACACAACTGCCAAATTCACTCTCTACAAGGGGATTTTCTATTCAATTCTCTTTGAAAAATGGAAGGAATTATAGAACCTACCACTTCATAGTGTTTGTTGTAGCCAATCCCCGTGTTTTCCCCTCTGAAATACCTCTCGTCCAATCTTGTAGACTGTTTGTCTATATCCTATAGGTTTCTTGTGTGATCCTATAGGATTTCTTGTGCAATCTTGTAGGAAGTCTTGCATAGGAGACAGATGGAAATTCCTTTTCTATAGGTTGCGTGGGTATGAGAGTGACATTTGCAAGAGTGAGCCTCGAGGAAATGAATGCATGAGTGCATGGAGATAAACGAATATTTCTTCTTATGACCGAGTTATGTGAGGTGGCGTGCTATCAGAGGAGGTATGTTTTCTATTTTTGGATCGTTGGTCCCCACTACCACCTCATCATTTCCCTCTCCTCGTAATCAACTCCTAGTTCATGCCTTCATAGACTTAATTGTTTTTTTCCTTCTCTTCTCCTTTTTGACTTGATTGATGCCATGTCTACAAGGACCAACTATTTTGTCTTCGTCGACTGAATGAAGGTGGCTTCATTCGATGAAGGCAATTCACAAGGTCGAAGAATACAGGTAGTTCTCACAGGTCGGGTCTCCGGTCGAAGGGGGAAGGTCGAGGAGGTAGAGAGAAGATATCAGGAGAGAAGCAATTAGGCAGTTCAAAAATCGATCATATCTAATTGGGTATGGGATATGTCCCGGGTATATTCCATCACTCATCCAGATCTACGTTGTATATTAACAGATTATGGTTCTGAGGTCATCCATTACGAAAAGACTCCCCCCTGAGTGGAAGTTAAATGGCCACCTTTTTCTTATAAACCAACTTACTCGTAACCTTTACACTCTTTTTACTACACTATGAAAATGAGAGAGTGAGTGAGATACTTCCCTGTGGTACTAACCCTTGCTGCATTTGTTGAAGACTGAAGGTGCTTGCTGTGTGTTGGTTTCATGCTATTTTTTCCTACCTTTTTTGTTGCTCTCTGATGATTCCCTTGATGTGTAGCTACCTAGTGTTGAAGATGATGGTGTTGTTGTTGCTCTGGAGCCTCTTCTGCCCTTGGATCTTCATGTTGGAAGCTTGCTGCAATCATGATTTGTATTCTATGGGATAGGCTGCTACAGGATTTCCTACAGGATGTTCTGTAGTTGCTTCTCCCTCAGAACTTGTAATCATACACTCTTCTGGGATTTTGAGGATGGTGACATGGATTGAGAGGAAGACTAGGAGTGTGAAGAAATGGGACATACTCAGGTGCTGTCCCCTTCTTCTATGTTATGCTCTTAACCTACAAATGATACCCAAACACAGAATATGCGAAGAGAAGATACCCAAAACACAGAATATGCGAAGAAAAGATACCCAGAACACAGAATAGCAATGATTTTATTATTCAGAGAGTAATGTTCACTTGCCTCTTCGAGGGGGCAACCTCCAATAGAGCAGAGCTCGATTACAAAATAAGACACGATGCTCCTCGCAGGGAATCTCTATCCTATATGACTCCTACGTGCAATACCACGGGCCAATACCGCGTATTACTAATACCATCTATCTAATACTACGACCCATTTGCAACTAACTTTGGTTCCGTTATTAATTGCCGATTAACCACTTACAATTATTAATATGGGCTTTATTGACTCTTGACTATGACGTGGTCCCATTACATAGATAAGGGGGTTAGGGTGGGACCCTAACATGCCCAACCCCTTAAGACTAGCCTTGTCCTCAAGGCTGAAGCTGCGGAAAATGCTGCAGAATAGTGGCTGGCTCCCAAGTCGCATCTTCTGGAGAGGTGTCTTTCCCTTTGACGAGGACTTCCTTAATCATGCGGCCGCGCAGTTGCTTGACTCGTGTGTCGAGGACCTGTTCCGGTTGAAGCCAGATGGATCCTTGTTCGTCCAATTCCGGGAGACTAGTCTGAATTCTGCAATTGTTCCCAATCACTTTCTTGAGGCATGAGACATGAAAAATGGGTGGATTTTTGCTGTAGGTGGCAAAGCCAACTTGTAAGGCACTTCTCCAATGCGCTGAAGTACTTGGTATGGTCCATAGAATTTTGGAGAGAGCTTTTGACAACCCTTGTCTTTGAGTGATGTTTGCTTGTAGGGTTGCAGCCTCAAAAAGACCTGATCACCTTCTTGAAATTGGCGCTCTGAGCGATGTTGGTCAGCCTGTCGCTTCATACAGTTCTGAGCTTGATGAAGATTCTCGCGCAGGTGGGCGAGCATGGTTGCGCGGTGTTGTAGGAGTTGATCCACGGCTTGTACTTTGGAGCACCCCGTGAGATAAGAAGTAGGGGAAAGCGGAAGTTGACCATAGACTGCTTCATAGGGAGTCATTTTGGTGGTGGCATGATAGTTGGTGTTATACCACCATTCCGCCAGAGGTAACCACTGTACCCAAAGGTGTTGCTTTTCTGAAGTGAAACACCTAAGGTAGGTTTCTAGACATTTGTTGACTGCTTCGGTTTGACCATCTGTTTGCGGATGATATGAAGTACTGAGTTTGAGTTGAGTGCCTTGTATTCTGAAGAGTTCCTGCCAAAAATTACTAGTGAAGATTGGGTCGCGGTCGGACACAATAGAAGTGGGCATGCCATGCAATTTGAAGATCTGATCCATGAAAGTTTGGGCAACCAACGTTGGTGTAAATGGTTGGGGTAGGGCGCAGAAATGAGCATACTTTGACAGTCGGTCCACAACCACCATGATGACTGACTTGTTCCCAGACTTTGGAAGACCTGTAATGAAATCCATGGAGACCTCCGTCCAAATTGACGCCGGAATGGGCAATGGTTGTAATGTGTCTGGTGTGTTGACTATTTCCCCTTTGTGGCGTTGACAGACGTCACATTTTGCTACGAAAGTAAGGATGTCCTATTTCATACCGGTCCAAAAAAATGATCTTCTGGTGTGAGCATACGTCTTCTGAAAGCCCGAATGTCCTGCAATGGGCGATGAGTGCAATTCTGCCAAAATGCGACTTTTGAGGGTGGATGTTGGTGATATTACGACTCTGTCCTTGTAGCGAAGAATATCATCCTGCCACGAGTAGCCTTGCTGGAATTAGGATCTACCTGCAATTGGGAAATGAGTTGGGAGAGCCCTGGATGTGAAAACCATTCCCTGCAAGCCTCTTCAATCCAGTCTGGAATTGGGAGGGAAATTGCGAGCAGAGTACTTTCCTCCTCAAATTGGTGCGACAATGCATCTGCTACCCAGTTGTCTTTCCCTTTCTTGTAAATGATCTCATAATCATATCCCAGCATTTTGGCTAGCCACTTGTTTTGTTGTGGGGAAGATAGGCGCTGCTCCAGAAAATATTTAAGACTGTGATGATCTGTGCGGATTTGGAAACGTCGCCCCAACAAGTAAGGTCGCCAGGTCTCTACTGCATGTAAGATGGCCATCATTTCCTTCTCGTAGGTGGATTGGCCCAGATTCTTCCCACTTAGTTGTTGGCTGGTGAAGGCCAATGGTCGCCCTTCTTGCATTAAAACCGCTCCAATACCTGTTCCCGATGCATCACATTCAATGACAAATGATTTGGTGAAGTCCGGTAGGGCTAAGACTGGAGTGGTACACATGGCGTTTTTTAGCACAGTAAATGCCTGTTGTGCTTCCTCGGTCCAGAAGAAGGAGTTTTTCTTTAGGATTTGAGTGAGGGGCTTCGCTATGCGACCATAGTTGCGGACAAATTTACGATAATAGCCTGTGAGACCCAAAAATCCTCTCAAGCTCTTCAACGTCTTAGGTTGAGGCCATTCTTGCATTGCCTGGATCTTTTTGGGGTCCACCTTGACACCTTCACGTCCCACAATGTGGCCCAAATACTCAACTTCTTCCATGCCAAACTCACACTTAGACATCTGGACAAATAATTTATGCATGCGGAGCAGTTGCAATAGTAGATCTACATGCTTAAGATGTGCCGCCCAGGTGCCACTATAGATGAGAATGTCATCGAAGAAGACCAGGACAAATTTTCTGAGATATGGTTTGAGGATGTGATTCATAAGACTCTGGAAAGTAGAAGGGGCATTGCAGAGACCAAATGGCATGACCAGGAACTCATAATGGCCTTCATGAGTTCTGAAAGCCGTCTTGGGAATGTCGACTTCCTTCATGCGAATTTGGTGATAGCCGGAGCGAGGATCCAACTTGGTGAAGAATTGCGCCCCATTGAGTTCGTCCAGCAAATCGTCAACCACCGGAATGGGGAATTTATCTTTGACTGTTAACTTGTTGAGAGCCCTGAAGTCTGGGCACATTCGCCACTCCCCATCTTTCTTGAGGACCATAACCACTGGGGATGAATAAGGACTAATGCTGGGACGAATGACACCTGCTGCCAATAGTTCCTTGATGATTTTTTCTATTTCATTCTTTTGAGTGAACGTATATCTGTATGGCCGCACATTTGGGGGTTGAGCCCCTGGAACCAAGGTGATGCTATGATCATGTTCCCCTCGCGAGGGTGGAAGCTCATGAGGCTTGTCAAAGACCGTTCAATGGGTATTTAAAAGCTGCTGCATCTCAGGATGAATTGGCAGAGGTCTGGTTTCGACTACCTGGATTGCATTAAATTGTGCTACTACTCCATGATGGCCCTTTTTTAACAATTTTTCCATCCGATGCGAGCTGATGACAGAGGGTGCTCCCGCCTGGAGGCCTCGGAGGGTATGTGTGGAGTTGTTCTGCTTAAAACTCATATATAACTCTTGGAAATCCATTGTGATTGGCCCAAGGGTGCGGAACCATTCAGCACCTAGGACAATGTCGCATCCCCCCATGTGTATGGCAAACATGTGGGTTTTCAACTGATAATCCCCCATTTGAAGTTTGACATTTTCACAACGGCCTTCACATTTCATTGTGCCCCCATCTGCAATTTGGACCTGGAAGTTAGAGACTGCCCGTACAAAACAATGTGCTGCTTCTGTGATTTTTTGATGGATGAAATTATGGGTACTTCCACTATCAATCAAGACTATTACTAGGCGATGTTTGAGAAAACCCATGATTTTGAGAGTTTGAGGGGAAGAGATTCCTGCCAACGCATGAAGCGAAATAACTGGGTCGTCAGATACAATCTCCTTTTGGTTGTCTTCTTCTATCGCCTCCTGTTCCTCAAGAGGTGGATCTTCCTCAGTGGAGCTGTAGTTAGTGGCATCAATTTGAAAAAACTTGGGCTCCTGACATTTATGGCCAGGGGAATATTTTTCATCACAGTAGTAACATAGTCCTTGCTTCCTTCTCTCAGCCATTTCTTGAGGTGATACCTTTTGGACCTTAAGTGTCTGAGTCGTGGTATGAGCTTGTGGGGGACGACCTTTAGTGGGGAAATTGGGGTGGCTGTATTGGGCTGTTATGGCACGTTCCACCATACGGGCTACTTGGCAAGCTTCTGTCCATGTGGGAGGGTGGTGGAGTAGAACTTGAGCTTTGATGGATTCTTTAAGACCACTGATAAAACATTCCGTGTAGAACTCATCAGAGAGATGCTGAGTGCGGAAGGTTAAGGCTTCAAAAGCGGTGATATATTCATCCACTGTACCCGTCTGTCGGAGCTTAGTGAGACTGCCCAAAAAGGAGTCTCCCTGTTCAAAGTGATCTCGAAGAGCTTTGGTAAATTGTACCCAAATCAAAAAAGGTGCATTGCGACGTTGATGCCATAACGCCCATTGCCATCGTTGACTGTCCAAGTACATGGTCGCCACTCTAATCTTAGTCCAATCATCTTGGAGACGATTTAATTCGAAATACTATTCCATTTGTGCTAGCCATGTGGACGGGTTAGAACCGTCAAATTTCTGCATATCCAACTTGGGAGGTCGCTGACTGAGTGGGAGATCTCTGTTGGGTGGTGGATGGGTGCGCCATGCGTGAGGAGAGTGGCTAGACTCACCCTCATGGTCATTATAGTGGTCCTCGAGAGCTAGCTCCTTGCCCTTAACGAAGGCTTGTCGTACCATGTTAGCTAGGTCGTTAAGCGTATTTTTGAGCTCGTTCATATTTGTTTCAAGGTTGTCTAGTCTTTCATTGGCCATTGCTTGAGCTCTAGTTGCTACCATACACCAACTTGCTGAAAATTTGGGACCGCA
>APFE030802425.1:366139-382666 GCA_000404065.3 Pinus taeda
TAGAGCAGAGCTCGATTACAAAACAAGACATGATGCTCCTCGCAGGGAGTCTCTATCCTTTATATATGACTCATACATGCAATACGACGGGTCAATACCGTGGGTTTTATTAATACCATCTATCTAATACTACCACCCATTTACCCTTTATTTAATACTGCCGCCCATTTGCAACTAACTGTGGTCCCTTCATTAATTGCGGGTTAACCACTTACAAATATTAATATGGGCTTTATTGACTCTTGACTATGACGTGATCCCATGACATGAATAAGGGGGTTAGGGTGGGACCCTAACAGGCGCTACGCATAGAGCCAGTTTGCCCAAAAATCCAGTTTTCGCCTAGTTTCTCTGCAAGTTGATTTTTTCTCTCTTCATGGATGAATTTATGATTGTAAATGATGTTATGCTATGTAAATGTAATTGTAGAATAACCTTAGAGGGTAGATTCATCATTTTGAGGTGGTTTGGGGGTCAATGAATCAGTTTCCGTTCTTATAGAGGCAAGTTGTTCCACTGCCTATATTCTTGTTCCTTGTTTGGAAATGGTTGTAATAGTCCCTTATCTCTTGGATTCGACCCATGACGGCTAGCATAGGTTGTTTTATGTCTATATTATGTATTTTTTCAGTCATTAGCAAAGGTTGGACTCTTTTGGATGCTTTGAGCTACATTGTACATCTTTACAGCAGTTTGGTAAGGAAATAAACCAGGATTTGCAGCTATTTTTGTGGGATACTTGTGGTAAAGTGTTTTTGCATTATTTCTTCTTCTGTTATTAGTTTTTCTCATGTGTTATGTGTGCCACAATCTAATTCATTCTTCTAGCTAAATGATATCAAGATAGATAGGTAGAATACATTGGTTACAGTGCTCTGCCTTGGGAAACCATTTAGTTTTTGATGTTTTCTACAGTTTGAAGAGGATACATGATATTTGCATTCCCTCTTCAGCTCCTCACCAGTCTTAATCTTACCATATCACTCAATTTCAAGTGCCAAAGCACCTACCTAACTCGCCCCATAGAACACCCTGCATCCTGACTTCATTTCCCGGACCCAAAGTTGCCTGCTCCATTTGATCCAAAAAAACCCATAAAAAATCAATCAAAAACCCTAGAGCTACTATACCTAGCCTAAAATCCATATTTGATCCAGTAATCTTGACTGAGATTTACAAGGAGAGAGCCCTCTCCCAACCTGGTAGGGCTAGCTACCAGGTTAAGCTTGGTTTGTGGTTATCCTAGGATTGCCTCCCTTCAGCTTGAGGACAATTTAGGCTCTAACATAGTGGCGACCATATTGGGGAAGAAAGACAAATCACCCCAGTACAATTGAGAAGTTCTGAACTTTTGGATGATAAGTTTAGAATTCATTAGGCTGAAAAGTGGAAAGTTGTAAAGCAATATAAAAATCTTGAGAACTTTGAACACACTAGCTTCAAGAAGATACACCAGGTCCAATCCCGATCTTGATCCTCCTCCCGTATTTGAAAATCCCAATCTCATCCCGCGGATACTTATAAAAGAAAGTTTATCAAGTCCTAGACCAGTGTTCAGATCTCATTCATGCCCAGTAGAGTGGTTGTTCCTTGAAGATCTTCCTTTTGATGAATATTTTGGTCTATCCCTATTTAGAACCACATCTGATAGTGAATTGTTGGACATAGTCGCAGACCCAGAATTCACTAAAGAGCTTGAAACCAAAAATGCCAAATTTCTAAGTGACCGAAACCTTCGAAATTCCCCTCAGTCATCCCTCACTATTGATAGAATCCCTGAGATATCTGATTCAACTTCAACATCTTTTGCCTCATCATCATTTCCTCATATTTCAGAGAATCATCCATCATCTTCATTTATACCTTTACTCCCTCAACAGATTATCATTACCCCTCAAACACCCATCACTTCTTTTACATCAACTGCCCTTGTTGTCATAAATCCCTCAGTTACCTCAACATCAGTTTCAAATCCGCCTCGAGTCATGGCTGCCAGATATGCACCTCTCGTTCTGCCTCAAAATTTGGATGATATGCCCACTGATTACGAAAGTAAGATACCTCTGTTCGATGCCACTCAAGGTATTACAGCGCAACATCATGTTGATAAGATGAATGACTTCTTTGATCTTCATGAGGTAGATGTCGAAAATGTGTCCATGAGATTATTTGTGCAGAGTTTTGGAGGCGAGGTTCGAAAGTGGTTCAGAGCATTACAAGCGGGATCTATCAATACTTTGCCGGTTCTCCATAGACAATTCCTAGACCATTGGGAGGTACAGAAAAACCCTCTCCAAATTCTATTTGAGTATGAAAATATTAAAAGGAATGTAGGTGAAAGTGTCCAAGATTATTGTGTAAGGTTCAATGCAGTTTATAATGCTATTCCAACTAACATTAAACCACTGATGGGCTTAGCATTGATCAAATTTCCCAATAGCTTCGATGCCGATATGGCATATCAGTTGAGAGAAAGAGATCCTATCACACTTGAGGATATACAGAAGAATGCAGTGAGTGTAGAGGCAAATCTGCTAGCCAAAAGAGCAAGGATGACAACTGAAAAGAAGGTCACTATAAAGGAAGAAGCATATTCCTCATATGTTAAGGTAGATCATATACTCTGGAAAATTGAGAAGATGTTTGATCGGTTAACAATTGCAGAGAATCCTGAAACCACAATCAGAAATCCAAATTTCAGAGGACAGCAGCAACCTCAATTCAGGATTAAACAAAGGGAGCAGAAGATGCAAGATCAGTCATCGCAGCAGCAGATCAAAACTCCTTTGCAGCAAAACTATGTACATGGAATAGAGAGTGAATATGATGATGATCCGGTGGTGGAGGCAAATCATTTCTTTACTGCTGATGGTTTGCCCATTTTTCTCACGGAAGATGAAGAATATTCGGAGGTCCCTGATGTTCAAAAGGATGAAGATTACATATTAGCAAATGGGTTAGTATTGGAGGATGAGTCAGATGATTATCAGTGGGGATATATGAATGCATTGATAGCACAATAGAAACAATATTCATTGAGAAGCAAAGATGTACCAGTCAACCCGGTTCAAAAGAGAAAGGAAGCGCAATCCAAAAACGACTCCTCGAACATTCAGAAGAAAGGGAAGGAGCCTGCTGACCCAACTTCCAACAAAGGATCATCTGCAAATGAGAAGACCAATCAAAAAAGTGCAACAAAGGAAAAAGTCGAAAATAAGGACCTTCCAGTCAAAGAGGTAGATAAAGTTTCAGCTTTTAGTTTAGAAAATGAGATTGCTAAATTAAAAGTTTCAATTCCTTTGACTAAATTGATGAAGAACAACAGCTATAAACACCAAGTGTCCAAAATTTTGAACATAGATCCTTTATTTGATATGGTAATGTAGAAGATGATCACCCAGAGCTCATTTTTGGCCCTGCTTTAGAAGGTCAGTCTGAGGATAGTGAAGTTCCTCCATTCTATATAAGCCTTAGATTGCATGAGTTTGTCCTCCATAATGCCATGTTTGATTCTGGAGCTTCCCATAATATAATGCCAAAAACCATTATGGAGAAATTGGGCCTTGAAATTACTCGTAAATATCATGACCTCTATTCTTTTGATTTTGGTAGGGTCCGTTGTATTGGTCTTATCAAATACTCAGTGGTGTCTCTAGACCAAATCTTGGCCAAGAATGTTCTCATGGATGTGGTTGTTGCGGACATTCCACCATGGTTTGGTATGATTTTTTCCAGGTCGTGGGGTGCAAAACTTAAAGGGACTTTACAACTAGATTTCTCCTATGCTACCATTCCTGTGTTTGGCCAATTGAGGAAACTATACAGGGAGAAGAAAATGAAGTACATGATTACAAGCAAGGAGAAACCACTTAATCATCCAATTAATGTTGTACATACATATTTAGAGTCATTTCTATTATATTTAGATAGTGGTTTGAATGATGTTGATAGTCAGTTAGTTGAAGTAGAAGATGTGCCAGAGATTTCATAAAATTTCAGAGCAGTCCTTGATCAAGAAAGACAAAAGATTGCAAGTACCTCTGAGCAGTCCACATTCTGGCAACAACAGAAATGTAATGAACAACAACAAAGTGCAGAGATCAGTCAAAATAAGAAAGAGAATGAAGCCAAATCAGAAGCCATTCTGATAGAAGCTGAGAATAATCAATCCCAAGTTGCTGCCTTCCATTGAAAAAGAGGTAAACAGATTATACAAGGCTGGTATAATTGTCCCAATCAGATTTTTTGATTAGATTTCGAATGTTGTTCCTGTGAGAAAGAAGACCAGAGAGATCAGATTGTGTATTGATTTCTGGAATTTGAATAAAGTGTTATTGAAGGACAATTCCTCACTGTTATAGCTCCAAATCTCACTCTTGATGTTTGTGATGCTCCATTTATGGCCTAGGGCAACCCCTCCTTCCAGACCTAGTCCAAATACTTAAAAAACAATGTTTTACTCCCTATACGCGACATTGCCCTGAGCTAAACGCGTGTGTACGTGGGTCTGTGTATACCCAACCCGCGTATATGTATAAAAAAACTTAAAAAAATTAAATCTCCTTAATTTCGGGTGGAGATCACGGGTTTTACCTGTTGATTACCTATTAGTGCCCATGGCCCAACTGTTCCCAATGAATTCCCAACTAAAAAACTACTTTGGGAGAAGTATAAAAAGGCTTCAATGGGAAGGCCTAAGGAGGAGAGAAGAGAGAGAAAAATCACTCTGCTGAGATTATCCCTGATCAGGTCTGAAGATCCTTGTGCTTCCAACACTTCCCCCCATTATAGGAAACCCTTGTTTCCTTGAGCATTGATGTTATTTCACTAGTTGAGATATCTTGGTATTGAGTCATGGAAGGAGCCTTTTGAAGACTTGAGATTGGATGGACCCGGAGGAAGGTTCCACTTGGAGCTAGCAAGAGGAAGATTCAGGTGATATCATTCCTTACTGTATTTTAGTTATCGGCAATAAAGAAACATTTGTCTTGTTCCCGAAATTAATCTTCTTCATGCTTATGATGTTAATGTTATGATTTGCATATGAGTAGTTGTTTCAATTGTATAACTAACTACTTTTCAATATGTTATGAAGTTGATTTATATATAATACTTGGTCCATATACTGTTATGCTTCTTTGAATTGGTTGTTTTGCAGGTCTAAGGATCGAAAGGAACTCCAAGAGGGTTTGGAACCTGGCTGGATCTACCCGAATGAAGGACCCCCAGGTGCACCTCTATTCACGTAGTTTGCTTATTTAAGTATCATGGCTATGTGGAATGCTTTTTTTTTACTGTAGATAACCCCCGCTCTGCTAAGGTGTTGACCCAAAACCCTAGGGGACTTTGTCCCTCAACAGAATTGGCAACTCCACTGGGGACAACAGTATTGTTGTTCCTAGTTTGGGTTAGTTTAAGCCAATCAGGGCTCAACCTTTGATGTTCTTGCTGTAACTGAGTTGTCTGTTCCTATAGGAACTCAGACTTTAAGTTTGAGCAGTTTCTTCAGACCCCTTTTTTGCTTTTTCTTGTGAACTGTTGTATACGCAGTTTTGTCAGCTTACAAAGGCGTATGTACACAAGTTTCCCCATATAAACCCGTGTATACGCAGGTTTCTTTGGGCTGAATCGCGTATACATGCAGCTGTGCATTGACACAGTCGCGTATACCCTAATTTTTCAAGATTTTTGCAAATCTTTCTTGTTCATAAAATTTGTTTGCTGGTCTGATTGTTTCCTGAGTAGTCAAGTTTGGTTGTCAGTGTGTGTTTTTACAGCAAGTATCCGATTTTGAATTCTCTCCGGTTGTGGAAAGTTTTGGTCTGTTTTGTTTTGTTGCAAGTGAAATCATTTGTGTTTGAGCACACGAGATTTCTCTTTGAGAATCTTGGTTGTTCTGGTCTTCCAGGGCAGAAAGATTGGTTTCAATATTTGTGACAAAATTTATCTTTGTGATCTTCTTGCTTTGTGTCAAAACTACATCTTGTGGCCATTTGCTTTTCTTGTTTTTTAAAGTTGTTGAGTGATGATTTTGAAAGTCGTATTTCTTGACCTTTTGATCATTGTCACCAAGCTCTTTTTGCTGCTTTTTGGTCGTTAAGAGCATCTAAAAACACCTATTTTGTTGAGTTTTTGCCCATTTTGAGTTGATAACTTGCAAAGTGTTTTGTTGCCTATTTGTCGGTCTCAAAGTTTTCAATAGTATTGAGAGCACTTTTGAAAAGTTGTTTTTGTTTTTGCTTTTGAAAAAAACTTCTTGAAACTTGGTTTTTGCTTTCTTTTGCCTTGTTTTGACTTGGTTTCTTTTTTGTGAGTGAAAGTACATTTTGTTTGTCTTGAGATTTGCTTTTAGTGTTTGGACGAAAATGAGCATTAGCAACCTATATTCTATCTAAACATTTTAAGTGGCTATTGAAGAATCGATAAACAAGTTACTTTCATTCTTTGCTTTAGAGTAGTCTTAAGTTTTTTGCATCAGCATATACTCATTGCATTAGGATAGTTTGTGCATCTTTTAAGGCATCCATAGTTTTTGTTAGTTTTTGTGAGTGTGAAGCTTGTGAAAAGAAAATAAAAGAGAAATTTATTGCTTTCATAGAGGTTTCTTAGAACCTAGTAGAAATTTCTTTCATCGAAGAACGAAACGAGTGCATTTGCATATAGTTTGGTTTTTATTAATTTATTTTGCGTCAAAAACACCACAAGTTTCATTTCCGCTTATACCTTGACTTAAGAACAACCCATTTAAAAACAAGTGCTAATTAAAATATACTATAACTTTTTTTATATTGTCAATTTAGACACACCAACAAGTTTTAGGATATTTTAGGGCCTTGGATTAGGTGTGTGGAGAGAAAAATCTCCAAGGCCATTTAAACTATCAAACATAGAATTCTGAATAACGAGTGCAAATCCAATAGCGTTAGGGAGACCAGGAGAGCTTCAGATCTGGGAGTTAAGCACGAGGGTTTTTGAAGATAGGGAAGAGAGATACCCCCTCTCCTACTTGTCGGATTTAACCTCAAGACTGTTCTGCCTGGCTTCTGACACAAGTTGGTAACCTTAGTTGCTTCTCCTAGGGATCTACATAGGTGGCTGCGGTGGGGAATCCCGTGGCACCTGAGGTCGACGTTGTATCACTCTCAGTGGTACTTCTGGAGGGCACTCTTGCGAAGCTTAGGGGCTTGCACCGGCACAGGCTATTGCTAGGAGGTTAGCGTAACTTCCTTTCTTACCTTCGTTGGTAGGACTGGGCCGTCATTATCCCAGACTATCTTCGGAAGGCCCCTTACTTCACTTTCCTGTATTTTGGTATTCGGTCCTCATCACCCGGAGCAGAAATACTTGAAATTTGTTTAACTGGCTGACATCTTCTAGGGACTTTTAGTGTGTGCTCTGTGCTCTTAATTGGCCTAGATTTCATTTTTTATTAAGTCTTTAATTAGATCTTAATAAAAAAATTCAAAGTGGCTTACCGATCGCTTATATGGTCTCAAAGACTTCGTTGTCTTTCACCACCAAGTTTAGAGCCTTCCCCTAGAAGGCGCAAAGGTAATACTGCTAGTGGGCTTCATCCCATGACAACCGACACATCAAGGATTGATCCTCCCCGGGGGGGCATTAGTGTTCATGATAGGCCTGGTACTTCCACAGAACTAGAAAGGAACACCCCAGTTCTTTCTCGAGTTCTCTTTCAATTGGAAGATAATATTGAGGTGGAAGAACTCCCAGAGTCGTTAGTGGCTTCGGATTCTCCTCTACCTTCTAGTCATCTAGACGTATTACAATACGTTGGGACTCCGACGCATAGACCGTCAAGTCCAGGTCATATTACACACTTACCTTCGATGACCACTACTGGAAACATGGCTTCTACTATGAGTGCTACAACCATGCAGACTCCAACATCAGTACATGGGGAAGGAACTATTTCCATCCCCTCTACATCTTTATTTGGGTCTTTTTCTAGCACATCCTTAGTTGGGTCTACCTCCATTCCTTCTACGAGTGGAAATTCCCAAGCCAATGCATCTAGTTCTGGGTTTTTCCCTTTTGGCACCCATTCACAGGGTATTCCATCAGTTACATTTAGTGCCTTCACATCCAGGACAGGTGGATCGGCTTCGTTTCAAGGTTTTCCTTTTGGAAGTGGTCACATACCACATTCCAACCCGACAATAGGATCTATGTCTTTCTCCTCTACAGGTCAAGGAAATAATCCCTTTCAAGGTTGGACTAATCCTGCAGTTAGTGGCATAGGAACTTGTAATTCATTTTCTGGCCAACAAGGGAATAGGTCGTACTCCACAGTTAGTTCGTTTCTAAGTATTTCTCCCTTAGCTTCTAGCTTGAACCCTTATCAGGGGTTATCGACTCCTTATAATCCTTTAGGAGGAAGCTCCACGGGTTATGGAGGTTTTTTGGCCGGAGTTGCTCAAACTCCGAGTTTTGATGGATCACAAGGTTCACCTTTTGCTTTAGCTGGTTTTGCTGGTTACTTCAGGCAGCCTGGTGCCTTCCAAAATCTAGGCCAATCTTTTCATAACTTTGGGAACTTCGCCCAGTCTGGGTGGAATCCCTAGGGTCCTCTTAGGCTTCCTTTTCTGGCAACATTGAATTTGCCAGATCTCACGAAATTGACAAACGATCCAATTAGATACAATCTAGCCTGGCCTCTGGTCCCAACCAAACTCCCTTCAGACATTCCAAAGTTCGAGGAGAAGAGTGGTGAAGACCCAGGCGACCACGTAACCACATTCCATTTGTGGTGCTCATCAAATTCCCTCATCAATGACTCGGTTAGATTGAGAATTTTTCAATGCACCTTAACTGACAATGCAACCAAGTGGTATATTGAGTTGCCAGGGGGCAGCTTTACATTGTTTACTAATTTAGCTAATATTTTCCTAAATCATTTTCAATTTCCCGTTCGTTATGATGCCAAAACTGAAATTCTGGCCAATTTCCGTCAGGATACGACAACTCACATTTCTGATCATATTCAGGAATGGAGACGAAGAAAGAGGCTCATTAAAGTCGAAATTCCTCCTGAATACCGTCTCGAATGGTTTTTGAAATCATTACAACCTAAGATCTCTAAGGATGTCTCTCTGTCTGGAGTCTATTCTGAAGAGCAAGCTATTTTCAGGGTCCAACAGTTAGAGTTAATTTACTCTCAGTTTGGGATTCTGCAAAAAATCTTTCTTGATGCTCCTGGGACTAAGGTTGATTTAGCCAAGTCGAAGCCAAGTCCCCATGCGGATGGTATCGTTGGATCCATAGACACCAATGCAGTGAACCTGTTGAGCCAATTGCAACAGTTATCTTTACAAACTGCTCCTACCAATCAGGTCACATAGTCTAACTCTTAACCTTCTCAACCCTCTTCCGTTAACGCCGTCCAATCTTTTAACCCCAAAGGAAATCAAAATTCCAATGGGAAAAATAAAGGACAAGGTAAGAAAAAGAGTCAAGATGGGAAGACTGATGCAAATAAACCTAGCAATAATGCTGGTGGGGGTGGAAATGAGTCTAGAAAGAAAGTCAAGTTTCCATGCAAGCTATGCAGTGGAGACCATTTAACTCATCTCTGTCCAAAAATTCAAGACGCTTAATGCTTGTTAGGATAGCAAGGGACTTCTAGCTCTTAGGCTGTGTTAACCAACCCTTTTCCCTAAGGGAAGCAGATGCTTGCTGGCACGAATTCAAATCCTAGTACCTCTGCTAGGGGCAACGAGGAAGGGGATAAATCATCAAATGTTTTCATGATGGGTTCTAACGTCCATGTGGCCACTCGGTCACGTGATTATGGTGAAACTGAAACATCCAAGGACAAATCTGCTCCCGGAACTACCAACCTTCATATTGAGTGACCGACTGTTGAGACTATACCTCGGATACCGAAAGGTTCCACTAAACGTGCGACTATCAATCCTAATGCTAGGGCCACCCAGAATTACTCCATTGTTGAGGATCTGGCTCAGAGTCCATGTGCTATGTCCGCTTTAGAGGTTCTCTAGTCGTGTCCAGCTCAATGAAGCACTTTGCATTCGACGATAGGGGCAGTTGATCCAAATAATGCAGTAGTGCTCACTTTCGAAATGCTTAATGTCAAAAAGTGACTCCCTCATCATATAGCTTTTCAAATAAAGTCTACCTATCGGAAAATTAACATTTTTCAAACCGTTATTGATGAGGGGGCTTCCACGTGCGTCATGTCGATGTCATGTTGGAAGGCCATTGGATCGCCTTTGGCTGTTCCTTCACCTACCATCCTGACAGCATTTGACAGGCATTCTCATAAGCCGCATGGGATTATCTCGACCTTTCCCATATGTGTTGGGGGAAAGTTCGTTAATGTCAAAGTAGAAGTCATCAATGCTAACCTAGACTACAATCTCCTCTTAGGAAGGAACAGGGTATACGAAAGGGACACCGTTGTTTCGACTCTGTTTCGTGTCATTTGCTTTCCTCATGAGGGGAAAATTGTTAAGGTTGATCAATTGGATTATTCTCTAGTTGATCCTCAAGCAACTTCAGATTCTACTGTTCCCTTAGTGGATAACCCTCGCCCGCCTACTAAGAACATGGGAGTTGGGATGTATTCTTCATTGATGGGTACATTTGATTTTCCCTCTCCTATTGCTAGAATCAATGTCATTTCATCATCCAAGGAGCCTTCACGAGAAGAGTTCTTCTGAACTCATTATTTTTCAGACCCTTGGACCTTGCCTTCACCTACGACCACATTAGATGAAGGACAAGCTGGTGGAATGGCATTTCCTATGTCTGAAGTAGAGCTTAGATATCAGTCTATCGTCAACTCTGCAGACAACCATTCTACTCCTTTCTCTGAAGAGGAGTTAGATGGTGATGTGGCCCTTGCTTGGACCCTTGATTCTACCTCTGCTATGGACTACTTGGATACGGTTTTACCATCCGAGGAAGCAATTCTAGAAGTAATGATGGGTGTAGATTGACCGTGGGAAGACTTACACCATCGTTCATATTTTCTTCCTCCATTGCAAGAAGTAGAGTCTAGGTTCTCCGAGCTATTGGCTAGTGATGTTTGTACGGTATCAAATCCTTTGGCTCCAGCACACTTTCATGCCGAAGGTAACATGTCGGTGATTTCAAAAAAGATATCTATAAACATCTCTAGGAACCCTAGCGCGATCGAGAATCTCTTCATCGGAGCTGAATGTTCCCTTGAAGAAATTTGAATTTACACAGACCTTTTCAAGGAGTTTCGAGATGTATTCACTTGGTCTTATGAAGAAATGCCTAGCATTGATCCATCTATAGTTCAACATGAGATCAAGACGTATGAAAAAGCCAAGCCGATTCGTCAGAAGCTTCGGCCGGTTAATCCTAGGAAAGCAACAACCATTAAAGCTGAAGTAGAGAAGCTGCTCAAGGCGGGTTTTATATACTTTGTTCCTCTTACGGATTGGGTTTCTAATCTAGTCCCTGTTGATAAAAAGCAAGGAACAATCCGAGTATGCATTGATTTTAGAGACCTAAACAAATCTTGTCCCAAAGATAATTACCCCATGCCATTTATTGATCAGATTATTGATGAATGTGCGGGTAATGAGATTTTCTCCTTCATGGATGATTTTTCCGGTTATAATTAGATCTCTATCCGTACTAAAGATCAACATAAGACAACTTTTATATGTCCCTGGGGTACCTTTGCATACAGAAAGATGCCTTTTGGTCTTAAAAATGCTGGAGCTACCTTCCGGCAGGCCATGTCATATGCTTTCCATGACATCAAAAATATCATCGAAGCATACTTGGATGATTTAGCTGCTTGTTCTCGAAAGAGAATTGATCATCCTAGTCACTTTCGATTGGTTTTTGAGCGATGCCGTTTTTACAAGATCCGGTTGAATCCAAATAAGTGCATTTTCATGGTTACATCAGGTTGGTTATTAGGGTTCATTGTGTCAACTGAAGGGATTCGAGTTGATCCCTTCAAGGTAGAGGCAATAATTCAGTTGCCTCCCCCGTCCTCAATTCGACAACTTCAAAGTCTTCAAGGGAAGGCTAATTTCTTAAGAAGGTTTATAGCAAATTATGCCAAGATCACTAAAGGGTTTATGCGTTTGCTACGGAAAGGAGTTCCATTGGTATGGGATGACTTCGCGTAGCGGTCGTTTGATGCCTTTTAAAGCATTAGTATCTTCCCCGCTTTTGAGTCCACTAGATTATGGTAGGGATTTCCTTTTATATTTCGCTGCTGCAGAATCAACCATAGGTATGGTTCTCATCCAGGAAGAGGATGCTCTCATAGAGCATGTGATTTATTAATTGAGCTGAGGCTTGATAGGTCCTGAACTTCGCTATTCTCCTATTGAGAAGTTGGCCTTGGCAGCTGTCCATGCTGTCCAGCGGCTCTGCCATTATATTTTACTACACAAAACTTTTGTCTTAGCGGCGGTTAATCCGTTTCAATTTGTCCTCAGTAAGCGAGTGATTGGGGGAAAATACAATCGATGGATTGTCATTTTTGCAAGAGTTTGATCTCGAGTTCTTGTCTACCAAGTCTAAGAAATCCATGGTTTTTGTGGTGTTAATTTCTGAGCTTCCTTGTGGAGAGGATATTGTTTAGGAGGAGAGTTTTCCCAACGAACATCTATTCCTCATCTCTTCGCAAGACCCCTGGTATGGAGATATCATTGTCTATCTCCAGACTTCGAAGTTTCCCTGCACTTTCCCTAAGGACGAACGTCGAAAATTACGTCACCTGGCTAAGAACTATGTTATCATTGGTGATACATTGTATCACTGAGGGATTGATTCAATCCTTAGGTGATGTTTAACCTTAGAGGAAGTAGAGTCAGTGCTCAATGATTTCCACAGTGGAGCTTGTGGTGGTCATCTTTCAGGGCTTGCTACAGCCCAGCGTATCTTGCATGCTGGCTACTTTTGGCCTTCTCTATTCAAAGATTGTGTTGAAGCGGTCAAACGCTGTCACCCCTGTCAAGTTTATACTCGCAAGATGCACGCGCATCCAGCTCCTCTTGTCACTGTTGGTCCTTTTACTAAGTGGGGTATTGATTTTACAACTTGTAATCCGCCTTCAGCAGCAAATCACAAGTACATTATCGTGGCCGTAGACTACTTTACGAAGTGGGCTGAAGCCATGCCCACTTATAAAAATGATAGTGAAACAACGACATTGTTCCTTTTCAACTAGATTATCTCAAGGTTCAGTATACCGAGAGAGATTGTCACTGACCATGGCAGTCATTTCCAGAACCAACTAATGTTTGAATTGGCTCTTAAATTGGGTTTTCGGTAGGAGCATTCGTCTCCATATTATCCTCAGGCCAATGGACAGGTCGAGGCTGTGAACAAAACCCTCAAGATGATCCTGCAAAGAACGATCGACAGAAATCGGTCCAATTGGCATATTATGTTGTATCCGGCTCTTTGGGCATACTGAACCTCTGTGAAGACTACCACAGGTTTTACACCTTTTCAGTTAGTTTACGGGCTAGAATCCATCTTTCCTGTTGAATGTGAAATTCCATCTCTTAAACTAGCTGTTGAGCTCCTTCGTGAGACCTCTAGTCTCGAAGAGTGCCTCCTTCATTTGGAACATCTCGATGAGCAGCATAGAAATGCCACCAAAATTAATGAGGCTCATAAGAAAAGGGTTAAAACTCAGTATGATAAAGCTGTCCGTCCCCGAGTCTTTTTTGAAGGCGACCTTGTCTTGGTCTATGACCAAGATAAGGATGCCTTGGGGGCAGGCAAGTTCAAGCCTATGTGGTATGGTCCCTTTATAATTAAATGAGTTTTAGAAAAAGGGGTGTATGAGTTAGTCGATTTTGAAGGGAACAAGTTGGTGGAGCCCCGAAATGGGCTCTACCTTAAGAAGTACTTTGCTTGGCAGTTAGGAAATGGCTTCTTTGTACATTTTGTATTTTTGTACAGATATCATCGGGGGTTTTTGATATCAAAACTTTTTGGTTTGCTGTGGTAGGTGTTGATGGATGACTTGGTCTATTTTGGATTCGCTGAAGGTGTTAGTCAGCACACTCGGAACCTCGCTTTTGCAGCTTGGGTGATCTACTATCCAACTGGTCAGTTGATGGTATCAAGGGGAGTGTGCATTGGTCCTGCATCAAATAATATGGCTAAGTATATTGCCGTCATTAATTTACTATCCGAAGCTATTTCGTATGGAATCGATTCATTGGTAGTCTATCTTGATTCACCACTGATAGTGTCACAATTGAATAACATTTATCGGGTGAGGGATCCATGTTTATATCGCCAATATTTAAAAGTGAGGTTGTTGCAAAGGTCATTTAATTACATTAATTATTTGCACATTCCAAGATCTCATAATTGGTTAGCAGATTCTATCGCTAATCAAGCAATAGACTGGCACATCATTCATTCATCATCATAAAATAATCAAGCATAAAAAAAGTTGAAACTGTATATATATATATATATATATATATATATATAAAATATCCCGAGTGTACATAAGTGTGTCCAAAAATATTATACAAAAATTGGGACTCAAATGCCCATAATCATGTCCAGTACATCTAATGCCTCGACTCAGGATGAGCGGCTAAGTACGCGACTACTTCTTTGGCCACACGCCTAAGGGTTCGAACCCAGTCTCGTGGCATGCCAACCACGTGACGCTGCATGTCTATAGGGAGATCCTCTACAACCTCCATTGGTACGCAGTGAGTTAACCTCACCAAGTGCCACTGAACTGTGTGTAGGAGCCGCTTTGTATCCATAGCTTCCTCTTCAGCACCTCGGCCATGACGTCCATGCCGTGGGAACCCATCTGGTCGTACTGGCCCAATATTTGGAACATGATCATCATATTAGTCATTTGAATCCTATCAAAAAATATTTTTCAAGTTCATTTTTATATATTTGAAAAATCATAAAAATCATAAAATCATAAAATAAAAAGATATTTGTTACCTATATCGCCCCATGCAGCGGCTGGTGATAATGCTAGATCAGTATCTCCTCGGAAATCCAACCCGGCATAAGGGTAATCATCTACTGCGATGATCTGCTGCTCCCACCAGGAGAAGAAATCATCATCGAAAGAAGTCCATGGTACGTCCCCACCTCCTAGTCATTTCATCAGATCAACCCACCTGCCCATTCGTGGATCTCGCGGGCTACTGATCGAAACTGGTACTCTAGGGCATAGTGCTGGGACCTTCTCAAAGAAGAAAGAGCACAAAATTGTTCCATACCCAAATTTTTTGGTTTGGACCTTCTTGATAGAAGTTAGCTGTCTCTTCAGGTTAGTGAGAAGAGGAGTGCACTAGTCAAACACTGCGGTGAGATAGTCTACTGCCAAGCTCATGGCAAGCCGTGAAGCCTGGTGTAAAGAAGCTGACCCATTCACTCTAGCTATAGTGAATAGGATGATCCTCAATGATAAACTCTCCACGTGTTTGATTGGAATTTGGCTTCCAATCTTTTCTAGATGACTTAGGCAATATATGTGCACATAGTCCTCGATAGAGAGGCTACCTCATTGATGAGCCCCAAAAATGGACAATTATTTGGGCTCATTCAACCTCCTAAGTTGACTTAATCCAACATTCTCATTTGTTTATTGCATGTTTTTGATTATTTTTATGTTAATAGAGTGAATTTGGTTAGTCATTATGCCAACAAGTCTAATGGGTGCTTTGTGTAGCCTTGTTGGTCAACTTGGAGACAAAATTGAAGGTCTTAATGAGCACTTGGCAGCCAAATTCGTGGGAGAACAAGCTAGAGGATTTGTAGGAAGGTGTCCCCCTCATTTATGGGTCCTTACCTCGAATTCTCCACCATCATCTCGGAGTTCAAAGGCCACCAAATCAATGAGCACAAGGGCAGCCAAGCAAGTCAAGTTGGACTGTTGTTAACTACAAGTCTTGGGCAGCCAAGTCCCTAACTTTTAGGAGGACTGTTGGGTCCTCAAATTCTATAAATAAGAAGGCTTGGGGCCTCATTTTGGTTAGCCATTTGATAGCCATTTTATAGCTGGTAGTTAGTCATTTTGGTTAGCTAGTGGTTAGTCATTTTTGTAGCTAGTTAGTCATTTTGTTTTAGCCATTAGTTAGCTAATTTGTAATTCAATTTGTAGGCCATGGATTAGTTTTGCTTTCAGCTCTTTCTCAAGCTCTCCTTGTGGACAGTTTTGATGTAACTTTTCATTCTTGGTTAATAAAGATGGATCCAGCTTTGCACCAGCTCTAAATCTCTCTTGGGAGGCTGTAGTTCTTGGGGTTGGGCCCATCTCAAGCGCCCAGTACCTCCCTTGTTTATATTTATGTGTCTTTGCTGCATTCTTATAATAAAATCTGCTATTTGTATTTAAATGATGCATTTTCAGTTTGGTGACAGTCATAATCATTTGTTTCATTTACACTCCTCTTTCTCGTTCCATTACCATCTCCTCCATCTTGATCACGCATGCAAACATATCTCCTCGACCTTCACTTCGTTCTGTCCTCTCCCAAAGTCTTCCACTCT
>APFE030802426.1:0-17029 GCA_000404065.3 Pinus taeda
ATGTGTGAATGCTCTTGATGTTTTATTGTTATTGATGCTGCTATATTGATGATCAATGTAGAGGAGCTTATGTATTGTTTATGTTTTCCACAATAGTACATGATCAGGATAATCTCCATTGAATATATGTTAAATTATTCAAAATTTCTACATCCTCTGGAGATTTTTATACAACAACAACATCTCTGTGGTAAAAGGTGTCTTGTCATAGATTGCTCCATCAAAACTAGAAACCAAAAGGGGTATCAATACCATAAACTATTACGAATATATTTCTCTAGAGGGTTGTCCACATAAATAAAACCACAAGAAATCTCCTATATAGACAAACAGATAGACAATTGAAATTTTTTTCATATCTAAATTCCCATAAATATAGCATGTAAGTAATCTACAGGAAACTGATCCAACCATCCTTTGAAATAGCATCCATTGTACCAGAGAAAGCGTTAACAATTGAAATTCAATAAACTAATAGATGATTATTCACAAACTGGTTGTTTATGATTTCAAGTACCCAACGAATTTACCAACCCCACCAGAATAGAGCATAGATTTCAATACTATCAAACGCTAGGTGTTAGTCTCGGAGATTTAGGGTGTCTTCATATACATGGTTATTGCATCGCAAGTATCAATTTTTTTTTTTTTTCCAACTAGCCAAAAAACAAAGAAAAGAGGTCGAAGAAACAAGGGCAAGGGAAATATGGAAATCTTACTATGGTTCATTAATGAAGACACCAAATCATCGGGAGAGTGTACAAGATGACATTCGAACATTTTGTCACCCCAGTGTACAAGATGATATTCGAACAGGATCCACATTGCATGTCAGAGGAAGAAATTGAAGCCTTGTTAGGCAGTGCATATTGGTATGCCTCACTATCCAGAAATTTCATCTGAATGTTCATTAATGAAGACATCAAATCATCGATAGACTGTACAAGATGACGTTCGAACATTTTGTCACCCAAGTGTACAAGATGATATTCAAACAGGATCCACCCTGCATGTCAGAGGAAGCAATTGAGGCATTGTTAAGCATTGCATATTGGTATGCCTAACAATGCCTCAATTGATCTGCATGTTCTACCCATGTTTGCCTTAGACGTACTTGTCATGAAGGTAGTAGCATATCACATCTCAAAAGGATTGACAGCTAGATTGCAGTGGAAGAAGAATGTACCTTGGCCGGCTCTTCTGTTTCGGATTGGGTTATATGAGATCCAGAGTATCAAGCGAGTGGATGTCGAAGAAGAACAGATGAAGAAGTACATGTTTGACCTCTGAAGCTTCAACCCATATGACCCACATTTCATTGTGAAGGATCATTGCATGAGATTTCATTGTGAAGGATCACTGCATGAGAGTTCAATTCAACTGGATCCATGGGGAATTTCATTAGGGCAAGGAGGACTCGTGGAGGTATTTCTACAATTCCTCCAAACCCAATGAATAGGTTGACTTCGTTGTGCAATGGTTAGCAAAGCAACATGAAACAACATCATGGAGAGTACCAATAGTTGCAGCAGAGGCGCAAATCCAAGCATACCTATGCGTGGCAAAGGGAAGAGGAATATTGTCGATCACATTGAGGAGGAGCAAAGCTGCAAGTTTCGAGTAGATACACTTGTAGAATACACAACTATGGCTATACAAGCAAAGAGGCAACAACGCGACAAGAAAATCGCGTGAAGGCAGAGGGATAAGAAGAAAATGGAAGAAGCAGAGGAGGAGTTGCATGAGTTGAGAGAGAAACTCCAAAAAGAACAAGAGCTGTGGAAATAGGATAGGGAAGCACAAAAACATCAGATACATTAGGGGGTGCAACATGTGCAGACAGATGAAGCAGCTCTCATACAAGTAGTTGATTCATTTGAACAGTTGGCATAAGGCAAATAGTGTGAACCATTGCAAGAGCGAGACTTTGCTCATGAGATAGAACAAGCAATTCAACGATTGGATGCAGACATGGAGCAAAAAGAGTTGGAACAGGACACCAACCTCATGCCTCACCACAAAGAGGTCGACTCACCCACTTCAATGCATCCAGATGATGAGAAAGTCTCGAATGACCAAAGAGGCACTGAGATCCTTGGTCCTCAATAGGAAGGAGAGATGCACAACATATTTTTTTACGAATCTCATCACAGATTTGTGCAGTCTCACAGAGTACCAAATCTGGAGGATCGTACATATCCAGCGAAAGTTGAGGAGCGAGTGAACGTGACTAATGTGCACAAGCATCCAGTTGCCTTGGCCTATGCAACCATAGTGTATGCCAAAGCCATTAGCTCAAGTGTTCACTTTCTGATACCTGAGAATGAGAAAATGGCAAAGGAACTACAGGTGGCCAAGCAAGGAGGAGACTTGGTGACAATGTTTGCCCGATTTGAACTGAAGAAGGCAATATTAGATGAAGTATTATCCCTTGACACAGTTATTGCACTCCAATTTTGGTATCGTGCACAAGGCAGTCGTCCATCTCAATGGATGGCAGCAGCGATGTGCTAGAAGAGCACACATATTGACGAACGTGCATGATGTTGTTGACAACATGCAAACATGGATGATGAAGTGCAAGGGATCCCCACTTCACTTGCCAAAGATGATGAGGGCCAATGTGGTCAAGCTGCAAGCACGTAGCCCGAGTCATATGCATAACTATGAGGACCTCCCACAACTCATCACTATCATACATGCTTCCCATGCATGAGTATTCAAGAGCATGGATGTTGTGGTCCGTACACATGCGATCCCATCACTTGTGACTCTCACCTAGGTGAAGACCAAGAAGCAGGTCTGACTAGAGCTTGACTTGTACTTCAACGAGTTGATGCACATTGCCACCAGCCCAGACTTGCTTATCAGTGCAAACATCATGCGCAAGTATGTTGTTGGTCCAGCCACATTGAAGACAATGATGCTCATGCTTTCATACGAGTTGGACATATGAGCTCAAGCAGTGTACCTAGATGTTATGGAGGCAAGGTTAAGGTTTTAGACAGATGTCACAGTGGAACACACAGACATTATCAAGGATTATAGATCTTGGCATCAATATGTTATTGTTGATCAGCATGAGGATGTCGAGCAGTTGGACTTCTATAGTTGTTTAAGTTGGAGTGATGTCTAGTTTGGCTTACTCAAGCCATTTTTGTTCACATGGGTACATGTGCATTGTAATTAAGTCATGTCAAGTGTTAATAGTGGATGTAACAGTCATAGAGTAGGTGAAGATTCATGACGGTAGTTGAATGGGCATAAAGGGGAATGTCAAGGGTCACCCCACCCTTTGCTATAAATAGTCCCTCATAACTCATTGTATAGGCTTTTGGTCAGCCAAGCTCCCAATAAGACTATCTTGGAAAGAGCTTGGATAATATTGTAACGTGCCTTGGCTTCTCCACCGCACAGGGCTAGTTCATCTCTTTGGAGGAGCAGGCGGATGTGGCTATAACATTCCAGTGTTGGGGCTAGCAGGTTTACATGGATGTATTGTATGATTGGAACTTACACTTCTTTATATAATAAGAGCCAACCCATTTTCATGCATATTTTTTTATTGTAGTTGGACTGTTCTGGTTGTTTTAGTGATGTATATTGTTTAACTTACGTAGTTGTGTATGAACTAATTTGTATGCAATTATATGAATCTTGTTGCAGATGTGTTGTTGGTTTAACCATCACTTTGGGTTGTCAGCTGACCTGCTTCCTAGCTTGTGATGCATCTTCTCTCATGTGTTCCCTTCCCAGCTGAGTATTGTTACAGGTTGCTAAGGGGTGCACTCATCCCACCCCACTTGTGTTAAAACCTCTCATGCACCTTCCTTGACTCACTGCAATGGTCACACCCTAGCTACTGAAAGAGTTATCTTACTTGCCTCTGTGCAAAATCAGTGGTCAAGGCATTGCTTTACAACCCACTGATGGGATTCCTACACCAAACGATCTGAGGTCTAATTGGGACTTCTTACCGGGGAGATCCCCTTGACATGTTGGCGGGTCCAGCACCGTCAACAAATTCCTTTGTCGAAAACTGAGTAGAAAATCCTCCTTGGCACACAATTGCATCCCTTATTTGATAGAAAATTTTCCACTTGATTCTACTCTCTATAGACATTATTAGAGGCCAGCCTTTGAAAGGTATTCATCAAATATCTTATGCATTGCATCCAAAAAGTAAGGGAAGGTGGTCAATTTTTTTTTCTCAATTGTACCCAATCTAGGATCATCTTGGAATCTCCAAACATAGGTAAATCTTCAATTGCAACCCAATTAGCACATAGAAGAGCCCCCAAGAGTATGATTAACTCAACTCTATTATTTGACCTTGTGCCCCTATACCAATTGAAATGGATGGTGTTTTCTGGCTTCAAAACCAAATGTGTCCCACTTCCACAAACCCCATTGGTGGATTCTCCATAAAAAATAAAATATAAAAATATAAAAAGGAAAAGTATGACCATAGCTCCACGAGTCAAAAATGTCTTCTCGGGTTTTCCTCCTTCATTAGCCATATCTCAATAAAATATGCAAAATCTTTAAATAGGCGTCTCTAGTATATGGTTCTGTTTGTTCAAAAATATTCTCATTCCTGCTTCTCCATATGCCGCACAATATATATAAAGGCAAGGAACAATATGTCTTGAAACCTTAAAACCATTGAGTGAGACATCTCTAAATGGAAACCATGTTCTAGATTACATGTATTTTAAGTGTCTGAAGAACTACACTCCATACCGAGATCGAAAAAGGACATGTTAGAAATAGAAGTTCCATGTCTTCTAAATATTCTTTCCATAAAGAGCATCTTCCAAGATCTTGAAAGCCTCTTCTATGGATATTATCCCAAGTTAAAATATTATTGTGGACCACCAGCCACATAAAACATTTTAATTTGAGAGGTATGTCCCATCTCCACGTGTTATGAAACCAAAAAGCATTATCATTCAAGCCATGTCCATGAGAAATATGTTTATAAATCTCTTTAACTGAGATCTGTTCATTATACATAACACCTTCCCATTTTATCTTTTATTTCTTCTAAGTGAGTTTTAAACCTGTTAGACTTATCTGTGTTGTGAAACATGCCCATTCCACAAATAGATCTTCTGGAAATCCAAGTTCAAATGCAGTAAGCCAATAACTTGTAACATAAGAATATCCTCAATTACAAGACATTTAGTTCATAAAGTAAAGCCTTTTCTTATGTAAATGCTCAAGGATGCAAATAGAAAGAGTATGTATTCCCTCCACTTCTTTGATATCATCTAGTCCTATTGCTATTCTATTCCCCCTTCCAACCCCCCATCTCATATTTCGTAGTAGCCAATATTTGCTTCTCATCACGCTTCTCCATATATAAGATGTCACCTTCTTCTTTGGAGCCACCTCTTTAATCCATTTCTTAAGTTGTCTATATTTTAGATATTTCTCTTTAATAACCTATTACAAAATAACTTTTCCCTGGAAATTTTTCCATAATTTCTTGACAATTAAAGCCTTACTAAAACATTATGTGTCCTTTATACCCCACCCTCAATCATTCTCATGTCTTGCAAGCACCTCTAAATAGACCAAAAGTATCTTATTTGTGGATTTAGGCCTAGCCAAAAGCCAGCTAGCTATAATAACATCAATCCTTTTGGTCTAAAGATACTGGGGGGAAGATACTGAGGTTTGAGCCCTCTGATCGCAATGAAATCACCTCCTACCCATTTTTCATCAAATGATTTGAAGATGTCAATTGTTTAGGGTTTTGTCAAAGAGTGCAGGAAGTAGGTTACCATGACCATCTCATAGGTATATTTTCCCTCACCTTGAAGGAAGACAAGATCATTATTGCAGGGATTGATTTCATGTTTTCAGTGGATGCCATCTCTCAAGCTATAGGCATACAAAACCATGTTGAAAACTGGTTCAAAGGCATGAACCTAGACCTAGAAGAGTACAAACCCTACTTGAAATCACAATACAAAGCAGCTCACTCACATGTTTTCCCATTCAGATACTTGTTGGAGAGATATGAACCATTGATGAAGGTTGTCATGAAGTTCTTCACATGTGAGGGAAGATTTTCTAGGCTATATCAATACCACATAAGACTGTTCATGCACTTTATAGCTCTGAGGTCTCTAAATTTGTCCAACTACATGTATACAAGCCTAACCAAAATGTATAAAAAGGTTCAATTGAAAGGTTTCACCACAGACTAATAAAGGTTATAGTACTCCATCATTTGAAAGAGAAGAACATGACATGGGACACCTTCATTGAGGCAGCCTTGAAAATGCATATAAACACTTCACCAAGCCAACACCAAACCATGTCAATACAACCCATGGAGGTGGGATCATCAAGCAAACATGATGAGCCTAACTTTTCCAAAACCCACTTGAGCCTATCTATCTAGCCTAAAATCCTTTACATTCGAGTCATCTCTTGGCTTTGATTACTTGAGCCTATCTATCTAGCCTAAAAGCCTTTACATTCGAGTCATCTCTTGGCTTTGATTTCATAGAGAGAGCCCACTCTAGTTTGGTAGGTCTAGCTGCCAAACTAAAATATTGATCTGTGGTTACCCCCATCGATCTCCTCATCAGCCTGGGAAATTGTGGAGGATAACAGAGGGCATGACAACTAGGGCGTTCTAAGGTGTTCTAGTGAATGTAAGGTTCCCAAGTCATGGAAAAATGTAATGCTAGTTGTGAGGTCGTGACTACCAAGGTGTGTTAGGGAATGCTAGGGCATGCTAACATGTGCCAAATAGTATGAAGACATGTCAAACAAGCTAAGATGTGCCAAGTGCTAAGACATGCCAAGAGGTACAAGGGTGTGACAATGCACGCCAAGGACTGTCAAGACAATAGAAGGGAGGAACAAGTTAAAATACAAGGAAATGAGCACATAATAGGGTTAATAAGTCATCAATTTACTTTTTCCATGAGGGGCATGCTAGGCACACCAACACTAGGTGCCAATAGGTGCCAAGTGCCAAGTGTTAATGCATTCTAAGTGCCAAATATTCATTTGTTTCTTCTCATCTAGTTTCCAATAGTTGATCTCAAATAACTTTAATATTAAACCATGCCAAAGCATACCAAGTCATCTCAATGCATGCGAAACATGCTTATAAGACTTGCCAAGTGCCAATGTGTGTTAGGGAGTGTGATGCATGCTAGGAAGTGGTGGAGCATATCAAAGATTCTTAAGGCCTGCTAGAGAGTTCTAATGCATGATGAGGAGTGTTAGGGAGTACTAGGAAAACACAAGGGAAGACTAGGTCAAAATCCATGGAAGTGAATCAATATGAGGGTGTGTCAGGGAGTGTCAATGAGTGCTAGCTATCATGTCAAGGAGGGAGTGAAAAGGTATGTTAGGCATGGGTAAGGCATTCCAGGGAATATTAGGGAATGCCAAGAAGTTCTAGATTGTCCTAGGTAGTTTTAGGGTATGCTAACATGTGCCAAATAGTGTCAAGGCATGCCAGGTGCTAAGACATGCTAGGATGTGTAGGGTTCCAGAGTATACCAATATGCGTCAAGGAGTTTCAAGGAAACAAAAGGAATAACGAAGCTAAAATGCAAGGAAATGAACACATAAGAGGGTTAATAAGTCAAGACTTTATATTTTTCAAAAGGGGCATGCTAGGCACACTAATAATATGTTCCAATACATGCCAAGTGCCAATGTGTGCCAAGTGCTAATGTTTGTCAATGCAATATTATCGCAAGGTGTTCCAGGGAATTCTAGGGACTACATGGCATGCCAACACATGATAAGGGAGTGTTATTCTATGCTACAACATGCCAACATGTGCTTGGGTGTCCTACTCATGGCAACATGTTCTAGGTACAAAGATGTTCCAGGTACAAAGATGTTTCAGGTGCAAAGATGTTCCAAGACATGCAAGGTGCCAAGGAATGTTAGTGTACTATTCGAAAGCATGTTAAGGTGTGTCATGAGTGTTGAGGAGTGCTCGATCTCTCTCATTGATAGAATTGAGAGAGATAGATTATGTATTAAATAATATAGTTCCTACACACTAGTGGAACTTTATTAAAAGGAAATTTGCGTGATAATAAACCTAATAGAGATGAATCATGTGTTGAACCATAGGAAAACTATATTCTTATGACTTGAGGGAAATGATACACACTAATTACTTCTTAACAAATTGACTGACTATAATAACCACTATGACCTTGGACACATAATGAAAAAGACTCCACAACAATGGTCTTAAAAGGTTATATTTTGGCATAAAATATCGTAACAAGTACATAACGTCATCAAAAACTCATTGGAATGATCAAAGATAACGAACATTTTTTTACCATCACCAAAAGTAACCAAAAAAAGAATTGGTGAGGTTCAATAAAATATCATCACTAGAAGTGTCACAAAAGAGAGAATTAGTGATGGGCCTTTAACGACCCTCACCAAAAGCGTCACAAAAGAGAGAACTAGTGACTAGCCTTTAACGACCCTCACCAAAAGTGTCATTGAAAATGGCTTTGGTGACAAACCTTAAAGGACCATCACTATATACACTTACAACAACGATATTTTAAAGGCCGTCACCATATGCGACACTGGTGACGGACCTTACAGATCTGTCACAGGCATGAAGCATCATCAAAAAATCATTGGAATGATCAATGATGATGAACATTTATTGATCGTCACCAAAATTAACCCAAAGATCATTACAATAAAAGATTATCACTAGAAGCATCACCAAAGAGAGAATTAGTGATGGGATTTTAACAACCCTCACCAAAAGTTTCACCAAAGAGAGAATTAGTGATGGGCCTTTAACGATCCTCACCAAAGGTGTCATTGAAAATGGATTTGGGGACAAAACTTAAAGGACCATCACTATATACACTTACAACAATATTTTTTTAAACACTGTCACCATATGTGACATTGGTGACCTTAAAGGTCCATCACAGGCATGACCCTCACCAATGACCTATTTTCTTGTTCTGATTACGTGTGTATTTTACTTTTGTTCATTGCATGTGATTATGTTATGTTGAACACCAGGTTTTTGTTTTAATGCTAATCTGATGCGTGAATCTATATCTTTCTCTGTTTTATATGACCACAATTAGAGATATATGTTTCTGTGAAACTAACCGCAATGCATGTTAAAGTAACCAATACTTAAGCAAATCTGGGTAGATACAGAGGTAAGAGAAATTACAGAGGCGCGTAAGTGCCTAATCTATCTATTTAGGGTCTGCAAAGGACGATTAGAAGCTTTCGTGGATGCTTCAAGGACGAATAATGGAAATACTTTGATAAGGCCTAAAAGGCTTATCAATCTACGTGAAGGAAGGTTAGGGCATATAACCAACATAACAACCATCTCAGGGTGTAGAAATTTGGTTCCTACATCCCCCAATACTGCTTCAAGTGAGACTTTAGTCCACGCTCTGAGGATGGATAACGAAAGGGCCAATAGCATAGGGATTTGCTTGTCTAATTAACGTTGAACCTGGGTTAGGGCCCATCAAGGCAAGAATGGAGCATGTAGGGGGACTACTAATGCCAGAAGGTCAGGTTGTGGTGTATGAATCTCAGAAGTTCAAGGAGCATGAAAAAAAGTACTTACCTTATGATTTAGAGTTAAGAACAATAATTCAGACCATAAAAATGTGGTGACACTATCTTCTTGGGAGAAGATTCATACTAATGACAGATCACAATAGCCTAACAAATTATTTTAAAAACCATACTCTAAATGCTCGACAAGCCCATTGGATTACTTTCCTAAGTGAATTTGAGTTGAAATTAAGAATTTAAAAGGAAACGAGAACTAGGAAGCTGACACTTTGAGTAGAAAATTGAATTTTGTGTTTGAAATTTCAGTTAGTTAAGCTAAAACTTATTTCAAGGAACATATTAAGGAGGCCGCTTTGAGGGATCTAGAGTATCAACTTTTATGGAAGCAAGAAAGGAAACCAAATAGTAGTGAATTTCATCTTGGATATGGGATAAATAAGGAAAAATTGTTAAGTTACTTGAACATAATGTATGTTCTTAACTAGACAAACATTAAACAATTAAGTCTTGATGAATATAAAAAAATCTTTATGTTGATCACCTAGGATACTAGAAATTAATTTATTCCTTAAGGAAGGAATATTTTTGGCCATATATGAAGAAAGAAGTAAATGGATACTTTTCTAAATGTTTGGAATGTCAACAAGTGAAGGCAGAACACCAACATCCGGCTGGATTGCTCTACTTGTTACCTATTCCCAAGTGTAAATGGCAGACTATTATTACGGGTCTACCTAAAACAAAAAGTAAAAATGACTCTATAATGGTAGTGGCTGATAAATTGAGTAAGTTTTCTCATTTCATTCTAGTACAATATACCTACAAAATAATTCAAATTACTAACATATTTATGAAATATATTTTCAAGTTGCATGGGCTACAAAAAGTAGTAATTTCATATAGGGATTTGAAATTTAGATTTTGCTTTTGGAAAGCTTTATTCAATGGGTTAGGTACTCAGGTACAGTTTAGTACTGCATACCACCCTCAAACAGACATGAAGACTGAAAGAGTGCATCAGGTGATTGAGGATATTTTAAGAATGCATGTAATGCAACAACCAACTAAGTGGGAGGACTATATTCACTTGGTAGAATTTACTTACAATAATAACAATCATATCTATCTAAATATGAGTCTATTTTAGGTATTATATGGGAACATGTGCAGAACACATGTTAATTGGAGTGGTCTGGAAGATAAGTTGATGTTGGGACTTAACTTACTGAAGGAAATGGAAGAGGCAGTAAGGAAAGTGAGGGGAAACTTAAAATTTGCTTGAGATAGACGAAACATGTATGTAGATACAAAGTGAAGTTATCAATAATTTCAAGTAGGGAATCAAATATATGTGAGAGTCAATCCTAAGAAGAGGACTCTATGTTGGGGAGGTTGTGCCAAATTTCCCCCCTAGTTTTGTGGCCCATTTCAGATTTTAGTTTGGGTTGGGCATGTGGCATAACAATTAGCCTTGCCTAGCCACATATGTGTTCATAATGCATTTCATGCCTTGTTACTGAAAAAATACATATATGATCCTAGAAATGTCAATGATTTGAAGAACATACAAGTAAGAATTACAAATGTGTATATGTATAAATATTATAGATTATGTTAATAAAATAGACTAATAATGATTGTTATCCGTGAATGTACAGGTAGAACTAGATGGAGAATTCCTGGTCGAAGCTCTACATATACTCAATCTAAGAGAAGTAACGCTGTGGAAGCAAACTATCACCCAGGTTAAAGTGAAGTGGAAGCACTTTAGTTCAGAAGAGGCTACCTGGGAAGATGAGAAATTTATGGAGAAAGCATACCCAAGCCTGTTCTAAGGTCATGACAAAATTGGGACAATTTTTTTCTCGAGGAGGGGAAGATGACATATCCCTTGGTAACTTGTAAATATTTTCTTTTTATTGTGGTTAAAGACATTATATTACCTTGCAGACCATGTAAAGGTATTATGTTAAGTAATAAATATTTTTTTATATCATGGAAATTGAATGTTTACGCAAGAAGGAACCACATGAAGAGGAAGGTTAAATGAAACCACCTGTGAGGGTAGTTGGACAGTTATGGGTTAGGAGGGTTAATGAGCGTGAGGTGGTCTGAAGTGGAAGAACTATAGAAGTTGAAAGGACTATTTTATGAAACCTATTTCTCTTTTTCCTACTAGTTAGCCTGAGGAATATTATTGAATGCAAATTGTCCTTGACTAAGTCTGGTTGGGAATAGATAGTCGCAGGGAGAAGTTTTCTTTAGTGTTTTCCTAAAAATTACCCTACATGTAAGGTTAGCTCAAGGGGAGATGCAGTCTCCAAACTGATCTCATTGGCAGGTAGAAAACCTCTTCTTCATGTTTATGTGACCTCTTGTGAAAGCAGATTTGCGTAACTTAGAGAATATGTACTAGTATGCAATGTTATTTTGAATGTTTCTAGTAGATAAAAAGATAAAATGGTGTGTATCGTACATGCTATTTTAAATTCTTATAGTAGACAGAAAGAGGAAAAATAAATGTGTATTGTACATGCTATTTTCAATATTGTTAGTAGATTGAATTAAGTGTGTTGTAAATGCTCTCTTGAGCTCCATTCATGAAATGGTGAACACCCTAAAAGAATGAGTACACTTAACCCTTTTTTTGCTTATGATCGTTGATGAACTCTATACCCACATTATGGGTGGGTTTAGATAGTTATGCCCAAGGGTTAACTGTTAGAAACTAGATAAGATCTCAAGCCAGAAATGGATGAAATGGGAACAAACTTAATCATGTCTAGAAAGATTTGAGAAAAGGATAATCTCAAGGATAATTTTTCTCATAGCTTACATATAACAACCCATGTGAAAAAATAGAAGAACTGGGAGTTAGAGGGTTATTTCTTGGGCCTAAAAATATTCTAGAAGCCCCAGAACAATCCCTTAAGCTACTCGGTATCATTGTAGTTACAAAAAAAGGTAAAACCTTAATATTTAACATTATGCACTTAGACTATAGAAGTAAATAAACCAAATAGAATCATTTTAATAGCCAATGTAAGTGGTTCAAAGTTGGTATCACGATGATAAAAGACCACAAAAAATATTCTTACCCAAAATTTACAATAGAGTGGGTATAAGTAAGTAAACAAGAAATGCATACTGAAAATAATTTGGAGCAAGAATAGCTTATATTCGATAACTTATAAATTGATAACTTATATTTCGATAAGGAATTTAACGTATAAATTGATAACTTATAATTCGATAAGAACTGTAACGTATAAATTGATAGCTTATAATTCGATAAGGATTATAACATATAAATTGATAACTTTTAAGTCGATAACGAATATAACGTATAAATTGATAACTTATAATTCGATAAAGAACATAACATATAAATTGATAACTTATAATTCGATAAGGGGTTTACCGTATAAATTGATAACTTATATTTGATAAGGCATGTAAAGTATAAATTGATAAGTTATAATTCGATAAGGAATGTAACATATAAAATAATAACTTATAATTCAATAAGCACAGAAACGTATAAATTGATAACTTATAATTCGATAAGGAATCTAACGTATAAATAGATAACTTATAATTCGATAAAGAACATAACGTATAAATTGATAACTTATAATTTGATAAGGGGTTTACCGTATAAATTGATAACTTATATTCGATAAGGCATGTAAAGTATAAATTGATAAGTTATAATTCGATAAGGAATGTAACATATAAAATAATAACTTATAATTCAATAAGGACAGGAATGTATAAATTGATAAGTTATAATTCGATAAGGAATCTAACGTATAAATTGATAACTTATAATTCGATAAGGAATAAAACGTATATATTGATAACTTATAAGTCGATAAGGAATATAACGTATAAATTGATAACTTATAATTCGATAAAGAACATAATGTATAAATTGATAACTTATAATTCGATAAGGGTTTTAACGTATAAATTGATAAATTCTATTATAACTTATGAGTGACAACGTATGATAAGAAGTGCCAATAGACGATGGAGTTCTAGGAAATCCTGTTAAGGTGTGGCAAGTGCCATGGTGTGCCAATGTGTGCCAAGGAGTGTTAGGGAGTTCTACGGAAACACAAGGGAGCACTAGTTCATAATGCATGGAAATGAAGGAATAAGAGTGTGTGTCATGAAGTGTCAGTGAGTTCCAAGTGTGTTAAGGAGGAGTTACAAGGCATGCTTGGAAATGCTAAGGAATACTAAAGTTCTAGGGTGACATGTGGCCAAGATGTGCCAACGCATGCAAGGAAGTGTTAGCTAGGAGGTGCCAAGGAAGCACAAGGGAGCACTATGTCAAAATGAATGGAAATGAAAAATAAGAGTTTGTGATTAGGACTTTCAGTGAGTTCCAGGTGTGCTAAGGACAAAGTGACAAGGTATGCTAGGAAGTTTTAAGGCATGCTAGAGGTCAGGGAGACATGCCAAGATGTCATAGGTGCTTGGGTGTAACAACATGTGTCAAGGAGTGATAAGGAGTGCTAGGGAAACACAAGGGAGCACTAGGTAAAAATGCATGGAAATGAATGAATAAGAGTTTGTGACCAAGAGTGTTAGTGATCTCCAGGTGTGCTAAGGAGAGAGTGACAAGGTATACTATGTAGTGCCAAGGAATGCTAGAGTGTTAGGGTGGTAGGCCAAGATGTGTCAGGTGCTAGTGTGAGCTAGGGAGTGTTAGGGGGTGTCAGGGAAACATAAGGAAGCACTAGGTCAAAATGCATGGAAATGAATAAATAAGTGAGAGGGAGATTCAATGAGTTCTAGGTGTGTTAAGGAGGGAGTGACAAGGTTATATGCTAGGTAATGCCAAGTTACGCTAAACTACTAAGGCATGTCAGGAAGTGCCACAGGATGCTAGGGAGTGTCAAAGCATGCCAAGGAATGTAGGGGATGTTAATGCATGCCACATAGTGCCAAGGAATTCTAATACATTCCATGTGCTATGTCATGTCAAGATGTAAATTGTGTTTCTTAATTGTTTTAGACCACGGTTGGATGTGATGAGCTTTGTCTTGGTAACATGTTAAGTGGGATGAGTTGAGATTGTACATGAGTACCCTAAGGTATTTATTAGGTGAATAAGGAATATGTTGAATTTCCATGACTCATGAGAATCAGGGTTTGGCCTTCTAATCTTTGATGTGAACACACTCAAGTGCCACAACACATATACTATGCAAAATGAAATTTGCCATGAAAGAAAAATCAATGGATTGAATGCATAGAGTTTAAGGTGTGCCACATCTTCATATGTTAATGCTTATTATTGTGATATACAATAGCCATTTATATGTCTAGTGTAAGACTGCTCTGGAGATTTCTATCCAACAACAACATCTCTGTGGTAAAAGGTGTATTATCGTAGATTGCTCCATCAAAACTAGAAACCAAAAGGGGTATTAATACCATAAACTATTACGAATATATTTCTCTAGCGGGTTGTTCACATAAATCAAACCACAAGAAATCTCCTATATAGACAAACAAACAGACAATTGAACTTTTTTCATATCTAAAGTCCCATAAATATATCATGTAAGTAATCTACAGGAAACTGATCCAACCATCCTTTGACATAGCATCCATTGTACCCAACGAATTTACCAACCCCACCAGAATAGAGCATAGATTTCAATACTATCAAACCCTAGGTCTCAGTCTCAGAGATTTAGGGTGTCTTCATATACATGGTTATCGCATCGCAAGTATCAATTTTTTTTTTTCCAACTAGACAAAAAACAAAGAAAAGAGGTCGAAGAAACAAGGGCAAGGGAAATATGGAAATCTTACTATGGTGCATTAATGAAGACATCAAATCATCGGGAGAGTGTACAAGATGAAATTCAAACATTTTTTCACCCCAGTGTACAAGATGATATTCAAACAAGATCCACATGGCATGTCAGAGGAAGCAATTGAGGCATTGTTAGGCATTGCATATTGGTATGCCTCACTGTCTAGAAATTTCATTTGAATTTTCAGTGAGGAGAAGCCTCTGCATGTTCTACCCATGTTTGCCTTAGACGTACTTGTCATGAAGGAAGTAGCATATCACATCTCAGCAGGATTGATTGCATGAGATTTCATTGTGAAGGATCATTGCTCGAGAGTTCAGTTCAACTGGATCTATGGGGCATTTCATTAGGCCAAGGAGGACTCATGGAGGTATTTCTACAATTCCTCCAGACCCAATGAATAGGTTGACTTCGTTGTGCAGTGGTTAGTGAAGAAACATGAGACAATATCATGGAGAGTACCAATAATAGCAGCAGAGGCGCAGATCCAAGCATACCTATGCATGACAAAGGGAAGAGGAAGATTGTCGATTACATAGAGGAGGATAAAAGTTGCAAGTTTTAAGTAGATACACTTGTAGAATAAATAACTAGGGCTATTTAGGTAAAGAGGCAGCAACATGAGAAGCAAATCGCGCGAAGGCAGAGGGATAAGAAGAGAATGGAAGAAGTATAGGAGGAGTTGCATGAGTTGAGGGAGAAACTCCAAAAAGAACAAGAGTTGCGGAAACAGGATAGGGAAGCACAACAACAGCAGATACAACAGGGGGTGCAACATGTGCAGATAGACGAAGCAACTCCTGTACAAGTAGTTGATTCATCTGAACAGCTGGCATAAGGCGAATAATGTGAACCATTGCAAGAGCGAGACTTTTCTCATGAGATAGAACAAGCACTTCAATGGTTGGATGCAGACATGGAGCAACAAGAGTTAACACAGGACACCAACCTCATGCCTCACCACAAAGAGGTCGAATCACCCACTTCAATGCATCTAGATGATGAGAAAGTCTCGAATGACCAAAGAGGCACTGAGATCCTTGGTCGTCAACAGGAAGGAGAGATGCACAACATCAATTTTGACGAATATCATCACAGAGTTGTGCAGTCTCACAAAGTACCAAATATGGAGGATTGCACATACCTTGCGAAAGTTGAGGAGCGAGTCAACGTGAATAATGTGCACAAGCATCCAGTTGCATTGGCCGATGCAACCATAGTGTATGCCAAAGCCACTAGCTCAAGTGTTCACTTTCTGACAGCTGAGAATGAACGAATGGAAAAGGAACTACAGGTGGCCAAGCAAGGAGGAGACTTCCAGCCGAGCTGAACTGAAGAAGGCAATATTAGATGAAGTATTATCCCTTGACACAGTTATGCGAGCATTGTACTCCAATTTTGGTATCGTGCACAAGGCAGTCATCCATCTCAACGGATGGCAGCAGTGATGTGCTAGAAGAGCACGCATCTTGATGAACATGCATGATGTTGTTGACAACATGCAAATATGGGTGATGAAGTGCAAGGGAGCCTCACTTCACTTGCCAAAGATGATGAGGGCTGATGTGGTCGAGCCACAAGCATGTATCCTGAGTCATATGCATAACTATGAGGAC
>APFE030802432.1:6938-17919 GCA_000404065.3 Pinus taeda
TCCCTGCGAGGAGCATCGTGTCTTGTTTTGTAATCGAGCTCTGCTCTATTGGAGGTTGCCCCCTCGAAGAGGCCTATGAACATTTCTCTCTGAGTAATAAAATCTTTGCTATTTTGTGTTCTGGGTATATTTTCTTAACATATTCTATGTTCTCGGTATTTTTCCGCGCATATTCTCGGTTCGGTATTGCTTTGCAGGTTAATAAGCATAACAGTAGAAGTGTGGACTGATCTCTTGTATGAATTTTGTATATATACTAGATTTTCATCCCAGGTCTTCAAATTCTTTTGGTTTCATCCCCTTAGAAGTTGAACCAAATTCATGTTGATTGCTTATGTATGCCCATCTATCTATGGATGGAACGTTATAAATATATTTTACTTTGTGTCCATCTTCTCCCACAATGTAGTCCAAAATTCACTGAGAAATATTGTATCCCTATCTGAAAATATGCTCCTTGGTATCCCAAAGTTCACCCAGACCTATCCAAAGAGAAGGTTTGTTGTTTCTTTCCCGCTAATGTTATTTTTACAGGGCATCATAACACACATCTTGTTGAACCTGTAAACTACCACAAATAAGTAGTCATGTCCCTTACCACAAAGTCTATGGAAATTGTTTCCCAAGGAAAAGTGGGTACAAGTAAGAGATGATATAGTACCTATTTCTTGTTTCTAGGCTTGGTGGTACAACAAATCATACATCCTTTTATGAAGCTAGCTACCTGCTCTTGCATATTGGTCCAATACACTTACCTTTACAAGTTAGCCATGGTCTTCCCTACGCCAAAGTGCCCTGCAACCTTGGAGTTGTGAGCCTCTCTAATCAGCAACAAACGCTCATATTTAAGAACACATAACTTATATATCTTGTAAAGTAACCCATCCTGGAGATGGTAGTCAACGGTATCATCGTCATTGTGCATTTGACTTTGACTCTACAACTGTTGATACACCTCCTTGAAGTCATCATACTCTGAATATGCCTCTTTGTATGCCTCATGGGTGAATGGCTCCATGTGCATAAGAGTCCCCATTTTTTATCTTTGATGTGGGTGGCCTTAAAAGAATGTCAAACAACTTGTTTGTGTTTCCTTTCTTATACTTGATCACCAAATGTAACTACTGTAAAAATCCCATCCACTTGTAATGCATGGTCTGTTGTAGCTTACTTTGGGTCTACAAATACTGTAATGGTTGGTGATCTATGTGGATTATTATCTCCTCTCCCATCAGATAGTGCTTCCACTTCTTCATAGCTCGCACCCATATACATTCTTGTCGTAGGTAGGATAGTTAAGAACTACCCCATGAAATACTTCAGAATGGTAGCATACAAGCCTTCCTCCTTATATCAAGACCACTCCCATAACATACCCACTCACATCTGTATCCACTTCAAAGGATCGATTCAAGTTTAGTAATGCCAGAACGGGTGCTTGACTAGTCTTCTTCTTTAGCTCCTCGAAATCATTTTGTTGACCTTTTCCCTGTTGGAAACTCGTGCCACTTGTTGTTATGGCATGGATTGATAATGCTACCATTGAAAATGAGGCTATGAATTTCCTCAAGTATTGTGTTGCATCAATGAAATTCTTGACCTTAGAAACATTAGTAGGCATCATCCATTTCATGATAACCTCCATCTTAGAAGGATGTATCTTCTACTCTCCTCCACTGATCACATGATACACCAAAGACTGTTGCACAAAATCGCACTTCTTGAGATTTTCTAGCAATTGATGCTTCTTCAATGTTTCCAACACCTGCATCAAATGGGAAATGTGCTCCTCCCAGGTAGCAATATATATTAGTATATCATCAAAATAAACAATAAAAAATAAATATATAAAAGGGAGCGGTACATCATTCATTAATCTCATAAATGTAGTTGGTGCATTATATAGGACAAACGACATGACTAACCACTCATACAAACCTTTCCTGGGTTTGAAGGCGGTATTCTATGTATCTTCTTCTTTGACTTGAAACTGGTGATATCCAAACTTCAAGTCCAGCTTGGTGAAGTATTTTACTTAATGCAATTGACCCAACAATCATCTATCCTAGGCAGGGGGTATTTGTTCTTGAGCATGATTTTGTTCAACGCCTTGTAATTTATACACATCCGCCAAGTCCCATCCTTCTTTGGCACAATGATGATGGGTGACCCCCATGGTGATGTACTCGATCTAATGACACCATGTTCCAACAATTGTTGCAACTATTTATTCACCCCACTTGCTTCTTGTTGGCTTGAGGGGCTCAGACCCAGGTTCAGAGTTAGTTCTGCTAACCAACAAAGCCTTGTATCACTGGCCCTTTCGCCCTTTTGGTAACGATCTTCTTGCACAAACCATAGTCTCACCTGAGGCGATATTGGGGGATGCTGGAACCAGGTTCCTACATCCAGAAGGATATGGAGCGTGGATCTTGACTTAGTCTTACTTACAGATCTATTACTGTTCTATGTGATCTTACTTAATATTATATTGAATCTAATCTATTCATACAGAAAGACTACTCGCATATCTAAAACTCTATCTATTGTGCATAAATCAATGGATCTTAACTATAATTGCATTCAGATATGACTTCTGACCTTATCTTATATTTTGCAACACAAAAGTAATCAATAATTCCATAAAGTAAAGTACAAATGTAAGTACACATATATTCCTTCAAAATCTTCTTTATTATCTTTAGATCTTCATAATTACAATCCTTCTTACCCTAGGCACACAGTTGCAAGGACCTACGCACACAGCTATAGGAGTCTTCCCCTTCACTCTAACACAAAAATATATGACAATTAAAGACTCAAAACACGATCAATTGATTGAATGAATTAACTTTCACTTACTAAGACAACCCTTTATATATCTTTCCATCTTACAATACCATGGTCTGCAAACCATGGGTGGAACTCAAAACATACAAATTAATCCCATCCTTTTACAAAATAAGGGGCTTTGACCCACCCTAAATCCCCTATGACTCCTAAAACTCTAAGTGAAATGCACTCCGCTCCTCAAAACGTAGGCTCTTTACAAAACTTTCACAAAAATTTTGACCTAGGGGGACCCTACCCAATAGGCCCCCAACAAAAGATGTGACTCATCACGAGTCACTCAACTAGTATGTCTTGAATATTTGCTTTGAAACTGTTGTGTGTATCCTTCAATAGTTGAAGTATCTCCGAGCACTGTGTGGTGGCCTATCGTACTTCCTCTACCAGATTTTCTATCATCGACCTTGTTGTTGCCAGAACGATGGTTTTTTGCATCTACCTTATGATCTTCAACTTGCTCTCCACTGTTTGTGAGAGCTGAATGGCTTCATCGACCCATGGTTACGTCTGTGCTAAAATGATCTTCTCTTTTCACCGCAGTTCATGGATCTATCCCTGCAAAAACTTTTCCTCCTCGAGACAGCCAAACCACTGTGCAAGTGATACGTTCCATGCCATCCCTTTGATTTCATCAAAATATTTTTGCTTGTCATGGATCTCTGCCTGTATCTTTTGTACATGTTGGTCCTCCTACAGCGAGGCCCATATCTCCATAATGTCTTTAGATATCTGGCTACAGTCCTTGACTATAGTAGCTATATTCTCCATAGCAGCCTTGATATTTTCTTTGCCCTGCTCGCGAACCTCTGGTGGAGTTGTCAGCTGCAACCTCATCTGCATTTCCAACTTGAATTTGACTTTGTCGACTTATGACTTTGAATATTTTACAGATTCTGCAAGCTTCTGAAGCTTACCTTCAAGTGCTGTTGTTGGCTAGTTGAATTGTTTATTGATTAAACAATCAAGTACCACATTAATTGTCAACCTGGGAAAATATTTTTATTCCAAAGGCTACCGCGTACTGTATGTACTTTAATTCTAAAAGCATTAAGAGCTGTAAGTCTTACGGTAAGTTATCACAGTACTAATAGAATAAAAATCATTAATTAAGATTACAAATCTGGAAAGCAAAGAGAGGGATGCTCTATTGGTAGAGGATCAGGACCCTATCCTCCAAGTGAGGACGTTCAGCACCTGCCCCTGGAATCAGATTGCTAATGCACACTGCACTCAGATTCACCGGTGAAATAAACTTGCATAACTTCAAACAATTAATAAAACAGAGTGCTAGCAAAACAGAATTACAAGAGGTAATGCTACAGAATCCAAACAGAGTATCTGCAGAAAGAAACTATCACACACTACACATTGACAACAAAGTAAATGGGTGAATCTTGTGAGGAAGGTGGGCCCAGTCCCTCTCACAAGATTCCCTAGAACATGGAGAATAGCTTAAATGCTCAGAACATTCTTCTATTCATCTGCCAAAAGATTCGAATACAATAAAGTTCAGACTTGCTGATGTTTCTCCAAATTTCACTTATAGACCATCCTCCCTTGACTAATGTAGATGTCTCCTCTTTATAGAGGAGACATCTATTACAATAGATTGTTACAGTTCATTCGGTTAACCAGTTCAACCAAAAATAAGAATTACAAAATGCTGTTACAAGAGTATAATAATATATTCTTTCTTAGGTTCTGGCTGTTACACAGCTGGTAACCAACTTCGACTGTCTTCTTGGGATTCTCGCATTCCTTCGCCGTTTCCCCATACTATTCCGGTTTTAAGTCCTGGTAACTGTGTTCTACCCTCTTTAGACAGCTGCTTGATCAGCCACGTCGGCGTTCCTCAGATAGTTGCCGTTGTTGTTCCCAGTTGTTGCAAAATAACCCGCTTTAGATGGTTGTTGTTGCTGACTGTAGCAACTGCGTAGTTGCTGCTTCTGATGTTGTAGCAACTGCGTAGTTGTTGTTTCTGGTGTTGCAGCAACTGTGTAGTTGTTGTTTCTGGTGTCACAGCAACTATAGGTTATAATTCCTGCGGGCTTAAGACAATTACTTGGCAACTTAGTCAGCTTTTCCAAAGATAAATATAAAGATACTCACGAATATGCAATGAACAATTAAACATATAGATATGCGGGAAGTTACTTCATACCTTGGGGTGATTTAAGTCATTGTGTAATCAAAGCTTATAACTTGTGACTGAAAATGATAATATTATGGTAAAAATATAAGGTCAAAACTGGTCAATTCTGGATCCTAACATCCCCCCCAACTGAAGATATTGCATGTCCTCATGCAATGTTTTACTCTAAATCCGAGTCGGAGTACTGGGATGAACAATGTAAATTACTGAGACAATAACTATAGGAGGTGACATCAAACTTCTTTCTGAACCCACAGATGGTCTGTATGTGTTTCCATGCTGCTGCTTCCTCCTTGTTGGATAATCCAAACTGACCCTTATATTGTTCACCGGATAACCATAGAAGTGGAAATTTAAATTTGTAGCCCATCCAGCTTTCATCACAGTGTTGCATGCATCTAATATAGAAAGTTACCCTTGTGAGTGCTACCTGCAGATTTGATGGATTATAAGGGTGATATTCTTTCCTTTCTTTGGGGCAATTTTCCCAAAACAAATTGTTTACCTTAATAGCCAAGGGTGCCTTGGTTTTCAAATAGTGCTAACAGTCTTTCAGGACTACTGCTTGCAATTGTCTGAGGTGATCTTTCATATCAGAATCCTTTATCAATGTTTGGTGCCGTACAATAAAAGTGGCTGCATTCTGTGGTTCAGCCCTAATCTACAAAAGGCAATTCTGTTCATTATGTTGGGCTGAGGTGAAGGCATTCTGCCATATGAGCTAGTTGGCTAAAAAGGAAATGAAGGCTCTCAGCTATATGTCACCTACCACAGGTAGCATATTCCTGTTTCTTTCTTCGGACACAGCTTCATTGTGTAAATAAAGCTCACATAACAGGTTTTGATCATTTTTAGGTGCCTATGCAAAAGTTTGCATAAACTGTTCTGCTGTGACCACCTTATGAGGTCTACCTTCTCTTACAGCCTTTATCTGTAAGAATGTCAGTCTCTCCCTCAAAAATGTTGCATAATTAAAAGATGGTTTCCTTGTGGCAAGTATTCTTTGAAATAATTCAAACATCTGGGACAATCTGCTTTTTAACCCTGTGATTTTTTTATATTGAGCTCTGCATTTCTCAAGTGCTTCCCAGTTCCTATATGCATGATTGAACCAGGTCCCTTTTTGCTGTTCGAATGCTTTTCCTTGTGACTGCTCATATTCTTTGCACCATTTTCCTTTCAATGCCTGAAAGCTTTTTGTTTCTATGCATGCATCATTAACAGAGGGAGACTCTGTTTGTGTATAGGTGTTGGAGAGGTAAATCCCCTCTACGGATAGAGGTGATCCCTACTAGCCCAAAAGGGGTCTAGAAACAATCAATCAATGCTACTCTGCAAGTTCCTAGTTGCAATTAACAAGTGGGTAATGGACACCTACTTGGATTCCAACGCTATGTTTGATGAAGAGATACCACTCTCGCTCCTTCACTCTAGCCGATCACAATCCTCCACTATCCTCGTGGGCGGACACCTGCACAAGAAAAGAGAAAACAAACACAAGCGTAAAATCTAGTAAAAGCAACCATACATCAGTCAGAAAGGATGTAATTCACATTAACCATTCACAAGACAAATGAGAATGGAACCATAACAGTAGTCATCTATCTTTTATTAATCAGAAATAGAGAAAGGTACAACCAATGTTCTGACGCTGAGTCCTTCTCTAGAGGGTCCAGCTAGCATGTCTCATAAGCATTCACCCTTGGAGGTAGATCTCCCAAGACAAACAACTCTCTCTCTCACACAAGGCAACAAGACTTCACAACCTTCCTTAAGCTCTCTAGCAATCCACACTTAACACACCAACTGCCTATTAAGAGCAGCATTAAAACACTATGACTTCCTCTATGTCAAAAGCTATATGTCCAAAACTAGTTGCTCATGGCAATGGTGGAGGCTTATATAGGAGAAGGAGTCTCCATGAATGGTGGAAGGATGAGCTTATCTCCAATAAAGGTGGGTTATCTGGTGAACAGACATCCCATAGAAGGGAGGGCGACTTTTACAAAGCCAACAACCAGGTCTGGAGTCATCTGGAAGGCTGGTTGTTAGAACAAACTCGCCCAAACAGGATCAGCGCGGGTGCATAACTGGGCTGGCGCGCTGGCATCGCATCTCAATTACAGAAGAGGTCTGGTCAGCGCGTCTAGTACAAGCGGAGGGTGCGCTGTTTATGAAATTCGATTAGCGCGTGAAACCCGTGTGCTTCCGCGTTGGCAGCGCATCAGTTGTACTATCATCCGCCAGTCAGCGCGGTTATTTTAATAATAGTCACGATGATCCAATAAACTTAGGCAAAGAGGGTTTTTTGGCCATTTCAGAGAGCATGAGCATGATGGATTGATTTCATGACACAGTAGGGAGACTGACAATGAGACAGTGACATTTTACTGTGTAACAGATGCCCCCTAAAGCATGAAGCCCGAGAGAGTGGGAGGGGTGAAATGCTTTACAAAACTGCTGGACCGGAACACCACCAGGAAGAACCTACACGTAGATACAACTGATATTTCAATTACATGTAGTCTAGGCATGGGCGCAGCCATCCAAAAGACATATGAAGAAGGTCTGTGGTATGGACGCAGCCACCCAGCTGAAGAGACCATGATGATAAGAAGTATGGTCGCAGCCATCCTAAAAGACTCAGGTATGGGCACAGCCATCCATCAATGAGTCATGTAATAATGATCCACAAAATCGCAACCTGGCCCACAATGGACTAGAACCAGGGTCTTGCGCTCCATCCAAACCCGAAAAAAGTACAAGTCCAAACATGTGAATACAGGAGTCGAAGTCGAACATGCTTGAACATCATTTGATTACCAACCAATGATGAAAGATGTTAACAAACGCGAGAGGGGCCACCAATAATGACGATGGTCCTCAAGGTACTATAGGTACAATCCACGGCATGCGAATAAATGAGCTAGTGTCAAACACCCGTAGAGTCATCTGATCGGAGGCCAATGATGAAAACCTCGCGTCGAACATGAAGAACCTGCCATTGAGGCATGCAGGCTCCAAGGTACCGGAAGGGAGTCCCTAGGTCACTTGCCTGGATAATGAGCTGAAGTCGACAGGAAGTGATCTTGTCAAAGGTGGGCCATAATGTTTCCCACATCATCAACAAGAGACGGAAAGAGACAATATGTTTTGTGTGAAATATCAGAGGGAGGTTATACTTGCAGAGGCCAACTTCTCTTGAACATATCGGCGGCACAATGACGAATTTGGCAGTATTTGGGGTCAAATGATCAGAGGTTGTAATGAAAAGGCAATGAGCAGATGAACGGCCAAATAAGATAACCCAAACCCATGGAGGCAAAAGTGAAGCGGGATGAGATGTCCCCACCCAGACACGAATGCAAACAGTGCCATGTTCAAGAGCGACATACTGCCGATGACGACGATTACGATTCTTTATTTCCCCCACCATTTCTGGCGAGTACCCCTGTTATTTTTGGATGACAAGCTTGACGGGGATAGCATATGCTTGAGGGGCATCATTTCGACGGAGTCCGATGTCATTATGTTTTAACGAGTCTGACGAAGGAAGAACTCGACGTCTTTTCATGTTTAGAGAGTTTGAAAAGACAACAGAAAAGAAAACTCCAGGGGGGTGCTTTTTCGTAAAGTTGTGTCTCTCGAGCCCGAAAAAGTATAAAATGATGCTCGAAAGAACCGCCCGATCATTACAACCGAGGAGTACTTTTCGTAAATAGTGGCTTTGACCCGAAAAAGTAAAAAAGCGGTCAGAAGCACGTCGTTTTAGAACCAATAACGAGTGCGAAACGACAAACACCCGACAATCTTTGTTGGTTTAAACAGTCGAAAAAGAGCTTTAAAAGCGACCGCCTCTCATTCCTTTTGACGAGCTGAAAGGAGGCTTGGCTATCTTTTCTTGTTTTATGTCGGAAAAGAGCTTAAAGACGACATTTTTGGGACCAAGTGTATATAAATCCACCGTGACTTCACTGATTCCGAAGATCTGCACAAGAGAAACACCCGCGTAAACCCGTTTGATATGTCGAAAAGCATAGTAAAACATGCATCAAGGCATAATATACTGACATCAGGATTAAATTCATGATAAAGGTGACAAAACCCACTTTTATAAGGTTAATTTAGAAATTTTTACCATAAATAGGGGGGTGAAAAAATCATTTTTACCATTTTACCATTTGAGCTTTGGAGAACGTTGTAGAACTACAAAGTTGACGGAGCGAATTCTTCATCATCCGGATGCCATTCTTCCGACAGTTGATTCCAGGTAGGTCCCTCTCACCCTATGCTCCATTTTGAATCCTTTTTTAAGCACTTTCACCATAGGATTTGGCCATTTGGCCAAATTTTTTGAGCGTAGGTGCGCTCTCGGTCAGCGCGGATTCACCCATCGGGTCCACACTGACCGATTTTACCAGCACACACCACTTTCCGGGTCAGCGCAGAAAACCCGTGTCCTTCCGCGCTGACCCAGAGAAAAATACACAGGGCCGCCATTTCCAGCGCGGATGTTTTAGAAACAGTCACGCTGGCGCCGCAAAGACTGATTTTTTAAAATTTAAATGGACAATCTTTAAATGATGGCAACCTAATGCTTTTGGGTGATCATGCAGGACATAATGGCGTTTGTATGGCAAGAGAGAGCCCATGATAATGAATATGTGGCCGCTTTTGCTGATGTCGGATGCCGAAATGCAATGCAGGCATGCGGTTTGCTCAAATTTTTTCTCACTCCACGCTTGAGGGCTCAGCCAGACCTCCTAGAGCTTTTGATCAGAGTCTGGAACCCAGTGGATGGGAAATTCACTATTCGTGGCCGTGACATTGAGTTCGATTCCACGGACATCTACTTTCTGACTGGATTGCCTCGCTAGGGTGTGATGCCCATCCTGGAGAGGCAGCGACCTAGCGGCGAGACGCTCGACCAACTCATGGCCCGGGTGTGCCCACAGGCAGTCAAGACACGGAGCGGGAAGGCAAGCATACCATCAGTGGGTGTTGGACCCAATGGCGACACAGGCCTTCGTACTATACTCTTCCTAGTGACGCGGGCAACAGGTAGTCTGGCCAACTATGAGGCCTCAAAGGCCAACCTGTTACTAGCTCTCGAGTGCTTACAGCCCACGATTTTCAACTGGGCAGCAGTTGTGACTAACAGCATGAAGAGACACTTGAGTAACTGCCGACGTGGAGAGTCTAAGCAGTTTGGCTATGGATCGCTCTTGCTTCCGCTCATGTTCGAGCGGGTGCCGGCTCTTTGGCTGCAGACCATGGTGGTAGATCCGCCTAACAGTCCATGGGAGATGAGGGCCACCAAATGGGCCCGGGTCATGCCACGTGGAGGTGGCGGTTGCTCAGTGTCTTGGGGTGTTTTCTTCCGAGAGTGGCTAGATTGTCAGGTTATCTTCGTTGAGGACTGGCCATACGCCGGCATCGACTTCCATGGTGACCCTGACATGCCATTGCCTGCGGGAGAGCAGTGGGATGATGGAGGTAAACACTTGATCTCTTTTGATTTTTCATCTTTATAATGTTTTTGCATTTTTTCCATGTACACGTCCTAATAAATACTATGCTGTGCAGATGTGGGACCTATGAGACCCCTTGGCCTGGCCCCAGAGACATGGAGAGAGGGGCAAGGTGCTGACATCTTGGCCTTGGCTCCTACAGCAAGCGACCAGACAGAGACTGTGGTTCACAACCTTGAGGGCTTGCTGGCAGGAGTCCCAGATTACCAGGGGATCGAGGAGGTTCCCCCTAGTTGCACAGATCCATACAGTGGGTGTGGAACCCAGGATACACCGCCTTTTGAGGCGGGTGGCACGAGCGGTGGCATGCTACAAAAAGCATAACCCACCGCAGTAGACGCCTAGGTTTTATTTTCCACTGTTGTTTTGAGAGACATACATCTCAGATGTACTGAGGATGTCGGCTTTATTTCAGAAATGTACACTTTATTTTTTGAGCGCCTCAGTG
>APFE030802432.1:17929-60867 GCA_000404065.3 Pinus taeda
ATATATACATGGTGTTTTTATTGTATCTTATGCTTCTTTATGTTTATGAATTTACATGTTTCGCAAATGTTTGTCTAATACATTGTTAGCCAATGCATCAGTTACAGCATTAAGTCTTCTTGGAATGTGATGATAAGTAATATAATCAAAATCTCTTTCCAATAAATTAACACGTAAATACAACCTTAATATGCGATGATCTCTGACGGAATATTGTCCATTGAGTTGGTGGACTACGAGCTGTGAATCTAAATTTACAACCAATGAGTGAATTCCGAGGTTAATCGCCTCGGCTAATAATTCAATTACATCACTATATTCAGCCACATTGTTTGTTGTGCAACCTAGACACACACCTTGAATGTTTACTAACTCACCATGAGGATCGTAGATCACCCATGCCGCAAATGACAAATTGCGAGTACTGCGGGAAGCACCATCAGCGAAACCAATGTAAGGTGATCCAGACATCTGTTCAGAAGCAAAAGACACAATAAGTGGCTACCACGCCGACACACTAAGACAAAAATCAAATAAACACGCACACACACTAAACATACTGCAAAAAGCATATGCATGTAAAAAATAAATGAGAGAGTGCCTGGACTCAGGCGTAATATTTCTTAAGATACAGCCCATTACGGGGCCCGTCCAGGGGACTGCCTTCATAATCGATCAGCTCATAGGCGCCTTTTTGTAGAGGCTCGTTTTACAATGTAGGGCCCATGCCACATTGGCTCAAGTTTTCCTGCTCCTAGCTTATCATTAGCCTGATCGTAGAGCAGTACCAAGTATCCTTCGACGAAAGAGCGGGGATTAACAGAGTTATCGAAGTGAGTTTTCACTTGCTTCTTTTGAGCTTCGATAGCGAGGGAGGCTAGACGACGTGTCTCATCTAGTCGTTCCAAGTAAAGAAGCCACTCTTCTATAGGAGTGGTCTCGGGAAGTAACTCGACAACTAATTTGAGTGAAGGAATCTCACACTCAATGGGAAGGGTTGCCTCCAGTCCATATACTAGCTGAAAAGGGGTGAAACTGGTGGCGTCCTTCACGGAGGTCCGGTAGGCCCACAACGCGGAGAACAACATCAAATGCCAATTGGACTTGTGCATGCCAACAATTTTCTGAAGCATCGTGACCAAGACTTTGTTCACGTCTTCAACCTGACCATTGGCCTGAGGATAGTATGGGGAGGAACTATCATGCCTAAGTCCAAGTTGGGTTGTCAACTCGACCATCATGTGATTCCGGAAATATTTTCCGTGTTCAGTAACAATGGATTGTGGAACTCCAAATCGAGAGATAACATGGTTGAAAAGAAACTGTGCCGCCGTATGGCCGTCTTCGGACAATGTGGGCATTGCCTCGGCCCATTTTGTAAAGTAATTGACAACAACGATGATGTAACCATGCCCCCCGGCCGAGCGAGGGTTACATGTCACATAATCGATGCCCCATTTAGCAAAGGGGCCTACGGTCACAACGGGGTGCAGCGGGGCAGCAGGCGCACGCATCTTCCGCTGGTATATCTGGCATTCGTGACATGAACGGATGGAAAGAATGCAGTCCTTGAAAATGGAAGGCCAGAAGTAGCCAGCACGAAGGATCTTTTGTGTGGTGGCATATCCAGACATGTGACCGCCACAAGCACCGGAGTGGTAGTCATTTAGAACTCTTTCAGCTTCTTCGAAGGTAAGACACCGACGAAGAACCGAATCAACCCCAAGGCGGTACAGGGTGTCCCCAACTATGCGATATGGCTGAGCTTGGTGACGAATCCGTCGACGAGCGCCTTTCGACATTTCGGGGTGGAAGGAGGACGTCTGCAAATAGACAATTATGTCCCCATACCATGGATTGAGGGTACTGATCAGGAAAAGAGTTTCATTTGGAATTGACTCCTCTATCTGCGAGGAAGTAGCGGCGGATGGCAAGGAGCATAAAAGTTCAGCGAAGACGAGTGATTTCTTAGACTTGGCTGCAGTAAATTCCAAGTCGAACTCTTGGAGGATCACGATCCACTTTGAGTACTTGCCCCCCAGCAACTGTCGTGAAAGAATGTAGGTCATGGGGTTACAATCTGAAATCACTGTAGTAGTATGCAACAGAATGTAGTGACGGAAGCGTTGGACAACGCAAACTGCGGCGAGAGCCAACTTCTCGACATATGCGTATCGAGTCTCCGTATCTAGTAAGTTGCGACTAAGATAATAAATGACATGCTCGATGCCATCATCGTCGTCCTGAACCAAAACCATGCCGATAGTGGTATCGGCAGCGGCCAAATAGAGCGTATAGTCACAATGGTAATTTGGAGGCCGCAGCAAAGGGGTGGAAACCAGGAGGGTTTTGAGATGAGCAAATGACTCCTCGGCTGTGGCATCCCATCGGAATGGGGTGTCACACTTCAGTAACCGGGTAAAACCCTTTGCCACTTCGACATAGTTTGGTATAAACCGTCTTAGAAAATTAGCTTTTCCCTGCAAACTCTGTAATTGCCGCAAAGTTGCAGGGGGAGGAAGATTCACAATTGCCTCGACTTTAAGGGGATCCAGACAGATGCCCTCTCGGGAGACGATATACCCGAGCAGTCGGCCTGATTCCACGCAGAAGACACATTTGTGCGGATTTAAGCGAATATTATAGTGTCTACAACGAAGAAAGATTTCACGAAGGTGCTGTTAGTGTTAGTCTTTTCAGCCTTCCTCCAGTGATCAAATATGCTCTTACAAAGTGATTTTGAAGTGTCAAGGTCAAATTTTGTCATTTCAAAGAGTTTTCAAGCAAAATTTGGTCAAGGTCTAGGGTTTGCTTTAAATCCTTCTAAAGTTGCCCAAATGTCAGTCTATGTCATCATTTAGCTGAGTCTATCATCATTCATAGGGTTTTCATTATCATGTCAGTGTCTAATGAGTCATTTTACATCTTGTTCATGCTTCAGTTGTGCCTTGGCAAGTTCATTTCCCTCTCCTAGGGTTTTGAAACCAATTTCTCTTGGATGGTCAAATCAATGGCAAAACTTGTTTCCTGATGTTCATACACCTTCCCCTATCCTTAAAGTACCATATCATGCACTTCCCAACACTCAGATTCCCCAAAATCCTCATTTTTGCACAAACCCTAGTTTCTAGCTACAACCTGGCAATTTTCTAGGTTTGGCCTGTGATTTGCCCTTTTGGACCCCTTCCCCTCACTCAATATCTGATATTCCACTTTCCCCTGCTTCCTAACATCCCTCCCCACTCCCAAATATTTCCCCAAAAATTTAGAAGCCCCCTATCCCCTTCATTTCGCTCCATTTCGACAAAATTCCTTGTTTCACACATCGGGACAAGGTCGCACTCAAATAATGTTCGAGAGAAATAAAAGATGAATTTTGGGAACCTGAGAGAAGTGTTTGTCCCCAACATTCCATAGACGAAAAACCTCTTTCACTTTTTGCACAGGTGTCATGGTTTTAGAGAAATGTCAAAATTACAATCGCCGGATCCAAGGTGGTTGGCCAAAGCACAAAAACGGAAGAAGAAGACCAACCCACTCCGCATCTTGACCGAGGCTTCTCTCACTCACCATGATACTCATTAGCCTCCTCCTAGCAGAAAACCCAAGAAATTTTTAGAGTTTTGAGCCATTTTTGGCATTTTTGAGAATTTTACAGGTTTTGGCCATTTGAGTGGTTTCACCCCGCGCGCGACCAGTCATGGGGACAGCTCAGAACGGGGAAAACTCTACATTTTTGGAATTTGCATGCACAAATACACTTGCCTAGGGATGGGTTTCATATTTTATGAAGATTTGGGCTCCCAAAAGCTCAAAATATATGCAAATTTTGACTTTCTGCCCCTTTTTTGAGTTGCAGAAAGCTTCCTTGGGATAAATGACTTTTGAGGGGTCAAATCAACTCTAAATTCAGAAATTCCAGTGGGGTTGGAAAGTATACTCACATACCTTTCCAATGAGCTATCTTGCACCTGATTTGGACACTAGGAAGGCCCTAAAATAGTGTTGTCAATGCGCGCGACCAGTCAAAGTGAGGGGCGCGACCACTCAGGGAAATTTCACTGTTTTGACCAGTTTGGACAGCAAAACACTGTTTTTACTTTGGTTGACTTTTGAGGCATGTAAATGATGGATTTTTGTGTAATTTTCATGGCACTTAGATACTTTTACTCTCCTTGAACACTTCTAGAAGTTTCCTTGATGTAAATGGTAAATATTTAATGCATGGATAGTTTTCCTAAGTTTTAGAGGCAAGTTGTTTTGACTGCCTATTATCTAGTGATTAGTTTAGAATTAGTTGAAACAGCTCCTAGGAAGCTGATATCGACCCCTAGAGGTGGGGAAAGGAGTTAGATCTTGTATATTATGCCTTCTCTTACTCATTTTCATGGTTGGACTCTTGAGGGAGAAGCTCCTATTGTATATTTCAATTGTATCTCTGCAATTTGAGGAAAAGGAAGACCAGGGTTTTGCAGACATCATCGGGATTCTTGTGGACTCTTGTGTTGATGGTGTGTTCTCTTATTGTAATTGTAAGTGTGTTTATGTGTTCCATATCTTTCTTTACTGCAGCTTATTAAACAAATGAAGTGATAAAGTTTGAATTCATGCATGTCATGCTCAGCTTTCAAATTTGTTTAATGTTTATGTTTTCCACTATCTAAAGAGGATTCAAAGTCATTGTTTGCCCTCTTTAGCTTCTCCTCTTTCCTCCTTGATCATCCATCTCAGCTAAAAGCATCAGCACAAACTCCTACCTTGCCCCAAAGACCCACCTGCAAAAACTGAGCTCAATCCCCGCACCCTAAATTGCAGATCCTCAACTTGCCACCAAAAAACCCCAAAAAACCCCCAAATCAACTTTCAAATCAGTTTACTAGCCTAATATCTGTGTTACCTTGATTGGTCATCTCTTCCCATTGAAAATTTAACGAGATTGACCGGAGAGAGCCTTCTCATACCCCGTAGGGCTAGCTACGAGGTGAAATGGTTTGATGTTGCCTTGAAGGTTTGCCTTTCTCAGCTTGAGGTGAAATCTCAAGCGCTAACAGGTAGATTTTTGAAAATGAAATCAATGAAATATTTTATCATAGATAATGCTTTATTTTGGAAAGATAATGGTGGCATTTTATTAAATTGTTTATTGAATGATGAGGTTGAAAAAGTTATGGAAGAATTTCATGTAGGAGATAGTGGAGGACACCTATATTGGAAAACTCCTGTTGATAAGATCCTAAGGGCAGGTTTTTACTGGCTCACCATTTTTGTAGATGTCAAGAAACATGTGACCTCTTGTCATAAGTGCCAAATAGTTGAGGGAAAAAAGAAACTCTTACCACTACCTCTCAAACCCATCTCCACAAAAATACCTTTTCAACAATGGGGTTTAGACTTCATTGGGGAAATTCACCCATCCTCCTCAGCCTACCATAAATGGATTTTGACAGCCACTAATTACTTTACTAAATGGATAGAAGCCATCCCTTCTAGACAAGCCACATACTTTGTCATCATTCCATTCCTTGAGAACATCATCCCTTCTAGATTTGGATGCCCCCAAAAGCTCATTACTAATAATGTAGCTGCTTTCAATTCCAAGAAAATGGTAGACTTTTGTGACATATATCACATTACGCTTGTCCATTCAACTGCCTATTATCCTCAAGGTAATGGACTTGCAGAATCCTCAAACAAAAGCCTTGTCAATATCATCGAGAAACTAATACAAGACAACAAGAAGACATGGAACAAAAAGTTAGTAAATGCCTTATGGGTAGACAGACTAACTACCAAAAAGTCCATTGGTACATCTCCTTATGAGCTAGTATATGTTATGGATGTTGTTTTTCCATCCTCTTGAGGAGCACCGGTAATGAAAATGATCCAAGAGTTGCAAGTAGAACCAAATGATATCCAAAGGAGGATAAATCACACAATACACTTGCAGCAAACCAGAGAAGAAGTATATGTCAAGTCACAAGTAGTTCAGGATAAAATTAAAAATATTTTTGACAAGAAAACCAAATCTAATGATTTTTATATAGGTGATAAAGTTTTCAAATGGGATTCTAGAAGAGAAGAGAAGGGTAAACATGGAAAATTTAATTTCCTATGGCAAGGCCCTTACATCATTTATGGTTACAAAGGTAACAATGCATTTTTGTTTAGATAGTTAGATGGAATAGATCTACTAAGGGGACCAGTCCATGGTAGAATGTTGAAGCACTACTTATCGACAGATTAACAATAGTCCATTATACTTTGCTCATTGTATATAATATTACAGAGTTTATATTGGATTGGATGATAATTTTTTTAAGTTGAAGCCCGGAGAGAAGGCCATTAGCTTTGAAAGATGTACCATCATATGTATGAATAAAGCATATCATAGAGGAGCAGTTACAAGGTAACTATAGTCACCATTTCAAAGGCTACTGATCTTAAAGTTCTTGACATTTCACCAGGAAATGCCATCCCCATGTGGAGCCACCTTTTAGGGTCCTATAATAATAGGATTCATAATTTTGAATTGGATATGGTTAGTCTTGTAATATTCTACATACTTTTGCTTTCTACAAAATGTTTCCCATATGAGAAAATAAAAAACATAAAGAAGGCATGTCCTAAAAGAATAATCAAAGAACAAAAAGAAAGGAAAAAGGGTCAAAAAAGTAAAAAATATGAACCCAGCAAGAGAATAAAAATAGATCATGAAAGTGTGCAAATTCAAATGCCACTCCTTTTGCTTTACTTTGTAAAATAAGATTGTGTGTAGCTTGTCAAAAATGCCACAATCCATGATGGTCAAATAGCTTAAACTTGACTCATTCGTGCTTTAATATTTATGTTGATAGATAGAAAATAAAGATCTAGCCAAATTTTTTAACCCTGGGAGATCAGTAGTTAGGTGGAGAATAAGAATTAGCTAACCATTTTAATCTGAGCCATTGGAAGTTATAAGGTTAGAATTAGATAGTTTGCTTATCAAAAGAAAAATAAATGAAGGGTCAGCAAACTCAAATGCACCCAATAAATGAAGAGAAAATTTTAGGGTAAATAAAGGGTAGGTAGAAGAAATGTTGCAAATACACAAGGTTTCTAAGTCACAAGCACATTCATCATGCTTAATCCTATGTTCCATGTGCAAGAGGAATTGTGAGAAGGAAAGGATATTCACCAAGCTAGTTTACTAATTTCCCATCATTTCACTACAACCCCACATACTTATTTTCTACTTTCCCCATTATCCCTTCATTAATTATAAATACCCTTTTCCCCTCATTTTGACCTTTACCCCTTGGTTTCACACATTCCCCTAGAAATTACCCTTCAAAAGTCATCCTCGCTTCCCAAACATCCCTTTCCCTAGTGTGAAACCCATTCCCCATTACAAATATCACCTTCCCCCATTATTAATTTCCTTTTCCCTTTAAATTTTTATTTAATATGCCCCCGCATATATAATTAATGTCCCCACTTTATATTTCCCCGATGCGCTTTTTTAACCCACCAAACCTTGGTGCAGTTAAAAAACCCTCGCCACATAACCCACAGTCCCAGATTTATTAGCCACTGCCTATATTAAATCCCGACATTATTTATTAATTAACTACAATTATTTGCAATTAAACCTCGGGCCCCACCAACCACGTTCCCGACTCCATCAATGCAACTCAGCTGCATGATATCCCTTCGACCTCCTACCCTGAGATCCAACGGCTTACATCCATATCGTGTGGATTCATCATCCAACCATTAACAACCTAAGAGCACACGAGATTCGCAGTTTTGGCCAGAAACTATTCTGCTACGTGGCAGCACCAGATTACATCGCGTGCTCGTGAAAAATACCACACGCCATCAAAAAGTAGTGAGATGGCGCACAAATCCACCACCTCGCCTAAACCAAAAGCTGCCCATTATTCATTAATAATTTCCGCACCAAAATGTGACCATTATCGGTTAACAGGCCGAAAATGCCCCAATTCGCTCCTTTCGTTCATTTTAACTAAAAACCTCTGCTAAGCCATTTGCGGCACCCTGAACCTCTAAGCAACCAATTCAGCCACTTTTACCACCCCAAGATGTCGCGAACACCAAATTGAAGCAACATATAACCAATTCAAGCCTCAGTACCCTTTGCAACTACCACAGAACCCTATCTACATGCCAAATCACCAATTTCTAGGTATTCTTGGAAAAAACCAGAACAACCCTTGAATTTGGAAAATGCACAGTTATAATTGAATGGTTAATTAATTAAATTAATTAAAAAAACTTCTTGAATTAAAGAGAAGCCTACTGCGCATCCCAACCCCTGTTTCACAGACTGTAATTACCCTCCCACTGTTCCAAAGCTTCTAAAACTCACTCCTAAAACCATTGAAAGCCTAATTCAATTAAGTAAACCAAACTATGGCTTCCCAAACCTCTCTGGATGTAAGACCTTTGCAAACCCCTCACCTAGATATTGACCACCTTGCATTAGTAGACAAAGACTTCCAAATTAAGGACACTATTTCCCTTGCCTACATGCTAAAACTCCACTGTTGGAGTAAAGACAAGTTTTTAAACCAGAATGATGACATTCACCTTTGGGAGTCCAATTTTCCCAAGTACTTATTCTTAGAAGTACACCCATTCCTAGAAATCATCCACTTCTGCCAAGCTTCCTACATTCCCAGTCAAAGAGTCATTGTAACCCTTGACCAGCAAGTTTTATTCACCATCACTGTAGAATCCATTAATCAAATGCTGCAAGTCCAACCAAGCCCAAATGAGACCCCACTTTCTATTGAAGGCTTTCCTGACCTCTATACCAACTTAAACCTTCCCAGGATACCCCAAAATTTTCAAACTTTCATCATAGAGGAGTGTCATACTCCAACAGATATTCCTCCATATGTTGCTACCATTTTCTCTGAGAGAGGCAGAAAAATCATAACCATGTTGTCCTGCATTTTAGGCTACACCTCTAATGAACATGTGGATGAGGTTGTTCTTGCTTTCCTTTCCATATTTTTCCCAGGCAAGCCTCCTGTTACAATTTACAACTATGCTCAGTTTATAGCAGATAGAATTCATGAACAGTTCATCGGGCTACCAACCAAGAGATTCTTTAAATATTCTTCAGTATTATTTCATATGTTCTTGTACTACAAGTCAGACAAATTTCTTGTCAATGTCCCGAAGTTAGATACCAAAGTAAATCCAAGATCAGTCATCTATTGGACACCATTGATCCAAACATTCTCCACTATTTTTTCCTACAAAGACTTCATTGATTCATTTTTTCCATCCAGATATAAATATGCTAACTATTAGCTATCAGCCCAGGATCAGTCAAGATATTAAAAGAGTTTTACAGTTGGCCAAGAACAGTAGAGTGGGAGACTGGTATCAATACCAACACCACACAAAGATAATGATATATGGATGCCAACTAGCCCCCTGTAAACTGCCCAAATACCTCCCCATGAGGATATTTACATTAGAATATTTTACGTAGATTATAAACTCTAATGAAGTCAATTTCCTATCAGCTACGAAGAAGACCTAGTTCAAAATGAAAAATCAATTAAGCCCCTTTATTTGTAGCACTAGGGAAGCTGGACCAAAGGAAAATAAAATTTTGCAATAGATGAAATTCAAGAACATTTTTATGAGGCAATATGATCGTCATGGAGTCATAAATAAGCTAAGGCTCAAGGTCAAGTTGGGTCCTTTCATACATCATCCCAGGCCAGACATTGAGATATTTGAAAACTAATCAGAATGGTTGGAAAACACTTTGATAGATATGGACAATACTGTAGTATATGTGGAAAATACATTAATTGATGTGGAAAAGAAGATTAACACTAGTTCCTTTCTGCAAGTTCCATCCCTAGGAGAATGAATGAATATTCCTCCTCTCTTACAGACTCCAACAAATGTAGACATAAATGAAAAGAGAACCATGGAAGAAGGTTCTAGTTCAGCCATGGAAACTACAGATGAACAATTTGAGATCAGTTAAAGGAAGAGGCCCAATCTTAATCTTGTAACTGAACAGGAAGACATCGTTGAAACAATGGAAATCACTAACACTAATACAATGGTGGAAAGGAGAAAAGGCCTAAAGGCTTCAGGAGAAACACACCATCCCTCTACATCAAACACTCAACTTATTGAGAAACAACTTAGCATTGAAGTCTCTTCATCCACCAGGCCTGTGGATATAGAGAAAGATATTAAAGATAGGTACAAGGAAATTAAGTTGAGGAATGAGACATTGAAGGCTTTGACTTATGCCCAGTACTTCAAGAAGACACCTACAAATCGAAATAGATTAATGTTAGCCCTTGACATTAAAACATGTAAAATACAGATGACATTCATGCAACCTACAGTCCAGCAGCCAAGATCATCAGTAGACTATAAGAAAATATATTTTGAGGTTTTGGCCAGGGATGTTCACCCCATTTACCAAATTGAGCTCCACAAGAAGGTAGGTGAGATGATCTATTCCACCATGAAAAATAAAGCTATGACTGCACACAAAATTTAAAGTTCATTAGATAATATCACTACATAGTACAGGCTGGAAAAAGGCCTCCTTAGAGACCAAGGACAATAGAATCAAGTCACTGGAAGACTTGGTAATTGAGCTTGGGTATAATCCCAGTGATGTCAATGCTACAGAGAAACTGATCAAGAAAAAGAATGAAGTTATTTTTTCTTTGAAGAAGCAATTAAAACTGCCTCATTCAGTGCATCCACAGACAAAAGAGGTTCGTGAAATCCAAACCCAACAAGAGGAGATGTTGGACCTTATTCTCCAATAGAATGATCAATTGAAAGAGATGGAGAAGGAGTTGGAGAGCATAATAAGGCTTAAATGAGCCAACCTTGAGACTACCACTACCACTACCATTCCAACAGTCACTACAATAGTACCATCCATCTTGGCAGCTTCATTGGCTCCTATAGCTCCATTGGCTACAACACTACCAGTTGCCACAACATCTACGTTAGCAATAGGTTTGACAACAACAACAGCTTAGCCAAGAGGCAAGCAAATTGGTCAAAGAAATGGAGGACATGTCCATTCAGACCACAAAGATAAACAAGCTTAAGGAAAAGATAACAAGTCTAGAGAGTGATAATAAGCTTACCCAGATTATGAACAAAGAAGAAGTTCAGAAGTCAACCAGGTTGACTGAAAGAATGAAGAGCTTGGAGAAGGAATTGACATTAAAGGAGCCACTTGGCCAAGATAAAGAACAATTATGGGCCAATATCATTGACTCTGTCAATGATATTTGGCCATCCATTCAACTAATCTTTGAACAAAATGACTTTGTCAAAGAGGCTATAGAAGCCATTCAGAGAGTTAAGGTTGAACTAGGAGACATGCCAGAAGAAGCCACTAGATTAATCCATTCCTTAACTCCAAAAACAAATATGAATTGTAGGAGCTAGACATACCTAATAGCACGTGCACCATACTAGAAGTGAAAAAGGTGCAAACCAAGAGAAATTTAATGATGAACCTTGAGAACAAATGCCAAACCATGCAACTGGTTATAAACAAGTTCACCGTTAAGTTTGATACTCTAAGGTAGAAAGGTCTGCCAAATCCCTTGGTGATAATAATAAGTTAATGCCACAAGAAGACTACAATAGGAGAATCATATATTTCGTAAGAGATTAGGAAAATAATTCTTCTATGAAGGGAATTCCTACTAGAAAAGTTCTATATTAGACATTTGAGAACCTATTCTACCTCCAACATGAGGTAAAACACATTTTTGTAAATAAACCCACCTTTGTCATGTACACAGAAGTAGATGAAATTTACAGGAGGATGGTAAATATTCAATTACCAGATGCAAATACATGGGAAAATTTAAATGAACTGTTGTAAAAAGCATAGTAAAAGTGAAAATAGCACAGTGAAAGAAAAGTGACAGATTAGCCAAATGAAAGAGTATCAGGTGAAAGTGTAGTAGTTGAGAAAGGGAAAAGTAAAAATAATAGTCAACTTGAAGACCAACAGTAAACCAGAGAATAAACAGCAAAATATCATAGCATAAAGACAAAAAAACCAAATAAATAGGGACAACATACAATAGTTGAACATCTGTCTCTATCTTCTTGCATGAATATATTTCCTTTTCCTAAATTAATTCCCAAGATAGTTTGGGATATTCTGTAAACTATTTTTGTATAAATACTTCATAATTCGAAGTATTGAGAGTGGATTTCTGGAAATTTATATAGTTGTATTTGATGTGAAACCTGAGGGTTATTGTACCAATTTTTCAAGTTAGCAGACAAGACTGAGTAATAAAGAGATTGGATTACGACATTCATGTGTTGAGCTATTATAGTGAAGTATTTTATTTCGTCAAATTTGTTATCTTCTTATGTATTTCACAAAATTGCATGTTATCTAAAGTGAATGAATTAACTGGAAATTTATTTCATAATTTGTTTAAGTACATTCTGTCTTGAACAATTAATCATTTTTATTTTTTCTTCTGATATCCGGATCTGAGAATCCTTAATTTCTCTCCCATCCTGGTTTAAATATTTCACTTCCTTCATTATCCGGCTTAAGGAACCCTTAATTGCTGCTTGCACTTGATTGAAATCAACTTCACCATCCAGTTTTAAGATCTGAAATTACTTAGTTACTTTGCCGTGTAGACACTATTTTTAGAACTTGATCCAGTCCTATTTTCTTGACATTTTACCCCATGGACCAATGGTAAAAGACATCCCTCTATCCATCTAAATTAGTGATTCCACCACCAAATCCAAATTAAAACCCATGTACAATCATAACTAGCCTAAAATCAAATAACTAAAACAAAATTAAACCATATAGAGAGAGCCCTCTCTGTTTATTAGGAACGCGAGATCCTAATCTCCAAAGTAGGTTTGTGATTACCTATATCATGTCTTTCATAACAACTCTAGAGAAATTTTGGAGTGATAACATATTGGTGACCATACTAGGGACGCAGTCCTCAGTGTAATAAAAATTTGAAGAAATCTTAAATCTCATCTTTTGCCCCTTCCGGTCATTTTTGAGTTGTTAAAAAGTTTCATAAAAACAATTAAAAATTAAAATTCTAGCTTCCAGGAGAACACACTATACCAGGGCAAATCCAGATCCAAACCCTACAACAATAGTTGATGACCCTCACAGAATTTTAAGAAAACCAAAAAAGGTACAAACTCAAGCAAGTAGTATCCAATTAGTTATATCTAATTCACTCCCTAAGGAATTATCAAGTTTAGGGGATATTCAATTTGATCTGTCATTTGAGCTTTCATTGTTTAGAACCAAATCAAAAAATTCAATTCATGAAACTATATTAGACCCTAATTTTATTCAATTCATTGAGTCAAAAAAGGTTCCTATACATCTAGATTTATATCAACTTGTTTTGGATACTTTTGATAAACTAGAAGCTTTAACCTCAACCTTGATAAGCCATATAGACAATCCCTCTCTTCGACAGTCAGTTAAATTAGATTCCCTCACTACTGCTGCCTCTAAACTTTCTGTGAAATCTTCAAATACTATAAATACAACTTCTTTTACTACCACCTCACTTATAATATCCACCTCAGTTCATTCCCCTAAACCATTCATACCTCAGCTCCCTCTCCAACCAAACACCTCAATTTCATCTTGTTCATCTCCAACCATTTCAAGTCCTTCTTCAAGCACACTTCTTTGCCCCCTAGTCAAACCAAAATCCCAGCCATGGCAGATAGATATGCACCTTTGGTCTTACGAGCATAGCTCCATGCCATGCCCCAAGATTATCAAAGCAAAATATTTCTTTTTGATGCTACTGGTTAGTATACTTCCCAACAACATGTGAATAAAATGACTTACTATTTTGAGTTGCATGAAATTGATGAGTCTGATGTAAAAACGAGGTTGTTTTCCCAAACATTAATAGGGGATGTTAAGAAATGGTTCAAAGCTTTACCTGCTAATCTTATTGCATATTTAGTTGCTTTTCATATACTTTGATAGATGGGAAAGAAATAAAAACCCTCTCCAAATATTATCTGAATATGAAAACATTAGAAGAGCTCCTAATGAGTCTGTTCAGGACTATTGTACTAGGTTCAACATCATCTATAATGCAATCCCTTCTAATATTAAACCTACACCAGACCTCGCACCCATCAAATTCCCTGATGGTTTTAACAATCATATTTCTTACTAGTTAAGGGAAAGAAACCCTAAAACATTAGAGAAAATGCAAAGTAATCCTATTAGTGTAGAAGAAAATTTATTAGCTAAGAAATATAGGATGAGAAATGAAAAAAGAGTTGTCATTAAAGAGGAAACTTCCACTTCAGATGGTAAAATAGATATATTAGCTAAGAGTGTAGAAAGGATAATGGGTAGATTAGAAAACATGGAAAGAAAATCTCAATGGGAAAGTCAATAGCCACCCCTAATAAGAAACCCCAACTTTAGGAAGAATCCTAGCACTGGAAAAAATGCTATACCAGATCAGCAGATTAGACCTCCTTTCCAGGAGAACTATGCTGAGGGTGCACAAAACCATGAAAACGAGGAGGGTGCCCAGATAAATCTATTAGGGGTCAAAAACAAAGACATTGTTTTTCTTACTAAGGAAGAACAAGAAATGTACATGTTACAACAATTGAAATTAGAATCTGGGGAGTCCTGTGAGTATAACAAGGCTATGAATCTGCTATTTATGAAGTTCACAAATAGTATAACCTTAGAAGAAAAAAAATAATGAAATTACCAATAAGAAATCAATCCAAACCAAAACTAAAAAGATAACGGAAGCTCCTGTGACCAAAGTTCTACAAATTATCCCTAGTGAGACTCAAAAGCCTTCCAGCCCAAAAGTTGTAGACATAACTTCAATTGAAACACTGAAAATGTTACTTAGACCATTACAATTAAGGGAATAAAAAACAAAATAGCTGGTACACAAACTAAACTACCAAATGTTGAAAAGGAAGATAAAAATACACAGCCACATTTTCTAAGGAATATCTCATCCAATCAAGCAAAACTCAAATGCCATTTAACATTAAAACTGAGATAGCCAAGTTGAAAATATCAGTTCATTTGACTGAGCTAGTGAAAAATTAATCATATAGAGCACAAATCAATGAAACATTAAATATAGGTGAAGGAGAGGATACTGTAAACTTGAACGATGATCAACCTGAGTTATTATTTAGTCCAAAAGTAAATGGCACACATCAGCGATGAGGTATTCCTCAATTCTACATTAGCTTGAATGTTCATGATAAAATCTTACATAATGCTATGGTAGACTCAGGGGCATCCCATAACTTAATGCCTAAAGAAATCATGGAGAGACTAAACTTAGTTATCACCAGACCATACAAGGACCTATTTTCCTTTGATTCTAGCCAAGTGAAATGCCTTGGACTGATTAAAGATTTGTGTGCGACTCTAGTGTAGTGCCCGCCCAAGTAGTTGCTGATATCCCACCCAAGTATGGAATGTTGTTATCTCGCTCACGGGGAGCAAAATTACAGGTATATCTACAAATGGACATGCCATATGCCACCATATATGTGTTTGGTCAGCAAAGAAAACATTACAAAGAAGCATTAATGAGATACATGATGAGTAGTGCAGAAAAACCACAGAATTTCCCTATATACTCCATGCATTTTGATATGGACTCTTTTATCTTGTACAATTCAAACATTGGAAAAACTAAAATCAGACGTGTAGAACAAAAATACAAAGCACCTGATAGTAGAAACATTTTTCGTGAGTCTCTATGGCATTTATATTTTGATGGACCTGTGAATAGATTAGGAGCAAGTGCAAGAGTTTGGATTCACAAAATGGAGAATAATCATTCTGAAGGTCATGCATTTAGATTAAACATTAAATTCACAAACAACATGGCAGAATATGAGACTCTAATATTAGGATTGCAAATTGTTAGAAAACTTGGAGCCAAGAGAGATTCTATCATGGGAGACTCAGAATTGATTATAGAACAAATCAAAGGTGAATACTCTGTAAGTAATCCTAGACTTAGCCAATACAGAGAGATTGTCCTAGGTTTGATTAAAGACCTTCTTAAAACTGATTTTGCTGCCATTCCTAGGAAATAGAACATGCAAACTCACAGTCTGACCACTTTTTCTAGTACCTACAAGTTGCCTTTTTAGCCCAACCACAAGAACACTTCAGAAGTGAGTCATAAGCCTGTTATACTTGACAATTTGAAATATTTGCAGATTTTGTCACAAGATTCTCAATTTTATTATTTCATGAATGTTGAAGGAGAGTTTCAAAACTGTAATATAGATACAAATTGTACAATAGATAATAACATATATAGTGAAATAGATATAAATTCTTTAGATGTGAATAAACCCACTAATTTCACGAAAGTAGAAATAGATAACTTAGAAAAGGTAGAAATAGAAGAAATAATGAATGGTGATCCTAAATTTTAAACCTTAAAGATAACCTTTTTCCCCAGGGATTAGTCCCGTTAGAATATTTATTTGATTCGAATAATGTAGCTCGGAAACCAAAAATGGAGCCTTTAAGAGCAGACATAGAAGAATATAACATAGGAACTGAAAAAAAAAACAAGCTTATCAAAATATCCAAAGCTTTACCTCAAGATGAAGAATTGAAATACATAAATTTATTCAGAGAGTTTTAAGATGTCTTTGCTTGGATTTATGAATACCTTAAGTATTATGATGCATAGATCATAACACTCATTAGATATTCAAATTGGGTCTCTAACTTAGTCACTACTAGGAAGAAAACAAGAGAAATCAGACTCTGTGCTGATTTCAGAAACTTGAACAAAGTTTCATTAAAAGACAACTATCCTCTCCCAAAAATGGACCACATTCTTTAGAGGGTAATAGGCTCATCCAGAATTTCATTGCTTGATGGATTCTCTGGATACAACCAAATCTTGGTTCAACCAGAGGATCAAGCAAAAGATGCATTTACTACTCCTTGGGGTACTTTCATGTATTTGAAGATGCCTTTTGGATTAATGAATGCTAGAGAAACATTCCAAAGAGCTATGGACATAGCCTTTGTAAAAGAAATTCATCACTTTCTAGTAGTTTACCAAGATGACATTACAATTTTTTCCAAATCAGATAATGAACATCTAGATCATTTAAGAAGATTTTTCATTAAATGTAGAAAAAATGGTATTTCCTTAAATCCAAAAAAGACACTCTTCGCTCTAGAAGAAGGTAAAATCTTGGGGCACATAATATCCAAAGATCGAATTAGAATAGACCTGGCTAGAATAGAGGCAATTCTTGTTGAGGAAAATTAATTACCTATCATTTAATTGCCAACCTAGGGGTTTCGTAAAACTTGCGAAGCATGTGTGCACTATATGCTAGAAATTAACTTCCAATTTAGATCAATCTAACTACTAAACCAAATAACAACAAACCAAATTCACCTATTCTAATTCAATAATCAATTCAAAGGAAATTATAGTACAGCGTTTGGAATTTAAATCTTAATCTATCTCACTTGCAGGAATTGAAATCTTAATCTACCACACTTGCAGGAATTGAGAAGCACACCACTATTTTCAAAAATGAAATTGCATGAAATGAAATCTACTCTAAGGGATCATGTGTGCATTATCAAATCAGGATCCTATGAAATGAACAATCAAAACCACATGATATGAAATGAAAGAAAAAACAATAATTCTTAACCTCTAGATATGAAAGCAAATAAGAATAATCGCTCTTAACCTCTCACACAGAAAAATATATGAAATAAATAAATCTTAATCTATGAAAAACAATAATCTCACACATTATATATGGCCAATCCAAAAGCATGAGGTGTGGGAAGTTGAGAGGCTCCAAATATAAGCATAACCAAATCAAAGTGAACATAACTCATGAATATGGTGCCAAATCCAAATTCTATATTCAAAACAAGAGCATTTCCCCAACTTTTCACATAAAAATGATAGGAGAAAATTTCCCCTATTTATACAAAAACATGAGAAGCTATCTCATTAATGAGAGTCCATGGATCTCTCACTATATCTATAGAGTTACAATCAAAATAGGAAATGATAACACACATGTCTTCTTAAAGTTTCAATACAAATAATAAATGATAAGACACATCCTCATGATCCCATGATATTTTCCACTCAAATTCGAATTTGGTTTTGGGAGGCCACATAAGGGTCTTTTAGAAGCTTCCTTTTGACCTACACATGTCAACAATATCATCTCACTTGTTAGGTATAAGCATATGCACATTATTTTCTAATTTTTAACCATAAATTCACTTAAAAATGGTAAGAATTAATAAAGTTTGGGAAAACATAAATGTGACCTGATAATGATAATGGTAAGGTAAATGTAATGAAATAGAGGTAGAGTGAAGGTGAGAATACGGAAATATAAATGAAAATGTAATGAAAGTGAGTGACAATTTCAAGGCCCAACATACCCTCCAACTGAAGCTATTTCATGTCCTCATGCAATCTATTACTTTAATTCTTTTTTATCTTTGAGGTTTGGCTTAACTTTGCATGATATCATTTGATAACTTCATACTTCTGCAAAATATTTTAGTTGAATTGCAACATGGTTGGTTCTTGTGTTACAACCATATTTTGTTGTTGCATCCATTTTTTATCTTTGAACTTTGCATAATGATAATTTGATTATTGTTGCAAAGTATATCTTTATTGGATTGCATCATAGTTGGTTCTTGTGTGATAACCATGATTGTGTTTGTATCCAATTATCTTTTTCGTACTTTTGACATGTCTTTGTATGCTCATAACAATAATTTAATAGTTAATATTATTTGAAAGTGTGTGGGCTTTTGAATGTCATATGAATATGGAAAAATATGAATAGGAATGTATCCCCCCCCCAACTGATGATATTGGCAATTTTATGAGATGAGGAAGAGAAATGTTTTTTTCCAAAAATTATCATTCTAGCTTTTCAAGGAATTTTATCGTAAAAAGTTAAAAAATGACATACCTTAACTTACTGTTTAAAAATGGATGAGTTGCATGTGTTGTGGCTGAAGAATTCTAATCATAATCTTCTTCAAGTGGCTGGACAAGTCATGGAAAAAATAGTCAAGATGACTTTTTATTTTCTTTTATTAAAACATGCTGAATCGGCTGCGGAATAGTGTTGATTTTGTGGTGCAATCTAATTCTGTAGTTGTTATTTGATTCTGTAGCTATCATCTAATTTTGTAGCTACTTTCTAATTCCGTAGCTATCATCTGATTATGTAGTTGCATATCTTCTACGTTTGCCCCAAAATTTTGAAAATGATAGTCTTCATATCTTCAAAACTCATTGGCACAGTTCCTTCTATGTGAATAAATGTTTTGATGTCGAACATAGCAGGAAATTGTTGACTTAGTGGCCATTAATGGATTCCACTAATCAAAACGAGAACTCTCACCATTGATGACAATGAGAGTCAATATGCCCAAACACATCTTGCTAAGTACGAATAATTTTGTTGTTGTCGAGTACCTAGAAGATCCGATGAACAAGGGACATTGATGTATTCCCATTGTTCGTCGGCATGAGGACTTGCCATTAAGGCATGCGAGCCTCAAGATGTGTTTGCAAGGATTTTAGACTCAAAAGACTATGGACTCAATAATTTGCATTAAAATAGGGTTTATTTGCGAAATGAAAAAGGATAGGAAAGGAAAAATGAAAACGGAAGATGACAATGGAAAATAATAATAACAATGGGCAATAAGCATGTAAGTGAGCTTCTTGCTTTTATTTGTGGGTCATGCGAAAAGTGTATGTGAATAAAGGAAAATGAACAACTGACTCTTGCTAGGAAAAATAACTGTGGTTTGCTTGGTTGGATTTATAATTCAAAAGGGAGGAAAGGTAATGGTTTTGATGGATATGGATATGGACTTGTTCTTATGTTTCTCATGGAATCGATCATTTGAAGACCAATTGTGTGCACAATTAGTTTTCTTCAATGATCATTTGATCATCCCAAACCTGCAAAAAACTTGACATAAAGAAAATAAGTGTGTTCAAAAAGAAATGATCAGTTTCTTTATGATTCTTACACAAAATGTCAAATGAAATAGACTAAGGAAAATCAAAAGTTTTATATTCAGTCCAATTCATGATATCGATAACAATCCATTTTTAAGAAATAACCATGAAAAATAAATTAACTCCCTGTTGTCGGATGACTTCATGCATTGTGCTCAATAAAACTATTGGCATCACAAAGATTTGTTGTACTCTGCAAGTTAAAACTTCATAGAAAAATACACAGCAATAATATTAATGACAAATGTTCATAAATCATCTAAATAATTTTCTAATTGTTTTGAAAGCCATTATTGAATCGTCATTTGTGCTATAATAATAACATGTTGTCAAAATATTTGAAGCGGCAAAAATATGAAAAAATACTTGTACAAAAAAAAAAATATTCCAATCAAATTTTGCAAGTATTTTTAGCTTTATAAATTGCTTCAATAAATTGATTGCATATGTATTAATCATCACAAGTTTTTTTTTCACAAATAAAATGATTTCATTCATTCAATTTTTGAAAATTATTATTGTTCATTTCATTACTTCAAAAGTAGGGACCTTTCTCATTCTAGCAGATGGCATTCCTGGCCTTTGTTGTTGGTTTCACTAACAATGAAATCTTTGTTTCCTCAACTATAGGTGGGTCAACATTAAATTGGACTCTTTGTGCCATGAGGATCAAACAGAATTTTGATTTGAATTCTTCTATCTGAAACGTGGCATATTAAAACACAATTTTCTGAGCATTTAATAAAAATCTTTTTTTCTCACGGAGTTTGCAAATAATGGCTTCAAAGAACCCGAAAATTCTCCTAAACAGTTGCAAAATCCAGAAAATGGATCCTGGGTTACCTAACTGCCCTTATCCAGAAAAAGCCCAGGTCTTAGATTTTGCTAATTCACCCCGTTTTATTCAATAAACGCATTTTAAAATCGTTTGTTAAAATAATTACATTTTCTAGAAATGTTTTGGTAACCAAAATCAAATTCTGGTGGTTGGATTTTTTATTTGCAGGTTTTGAAGGTTGGGGTTGCAGCATTACCTACAGAGGTGGAGGAGTCATTGTTTCATTGGAATTCTTAGTGAATTAAATGTGTTATTTCCTGGAGGAGTCATTGTTTCATTGGAATTCTTAGTGAATTAAATGTGTTATTTCCAACGAAGCCTCATGGATAAAAAAAAAAAAAAAAAAAATTGTTTTCGTCACACAGTCACCAAACACAGTCCTGAAGAACCACAATTTTCTCCTGAACGGTTACGAATCCGAGGAAACAATTTATGGGTTATTAAACGCATCCTGTTCTATAAAACACCCATGTCCCATTTTTTTCAAAATTTCCCTGGTTTGCTCATAAAATTTGTTTTAAAAATGTGTGTTTATGTTGTTGCGTTTTGTGGCAATGGTGATCCAGCAATAAAATTACAATAAGTTATCTTTAATGGTCATTTACGTAATGAGATTTTTATCTCTCCTCTACAAGTCGAAATATTATGCAATGGAAGGATCTGCAAATTTTATTTGCAGGTTAAGGCCGAAAAGAGCTATAGAAATGTTGGATTTGAAGCTTTGAGTCACCATTCATGAAATCGCCCCTGAGTTATATTAAAAATTATCATGGCCCTTTCCATTGTTTTATTATGTATATGGTGGGGTTTTAATCTACAAGCCTATGGGCTTTTATGAAAGGCTTTTGTTTTTATTCGATTTCTTGTTTTTTATTCTTTGTGATTTGTTTTGTTCTATGCATTTTATTTCCTTTTGTTTTATTTTTTATTTGTTTTGTTTGTTTTATATGTTTTTTTAATTATTTTATATGTTTTGATTTTGTCTGGTGTTTTATGTGTGTGTGTGTGTGTGTGTTTTTAAGTTTATCAAAAAACCAAATTAAATTAAATCAAATTATGAAAACAGAAATTAGTTGCACAATTACATTCTGTAGCTAAATAATTCTTATGATATACTAACAAAACAATTTATTTCTCTGATCCTCCAGGTCACACGAAGTGCAAGAGGAGAGCATACTTGAGATTTATTTTTTTTTATTATTTTGTTAGCATAGTCAAGATTTTATCAGTCCTTTTCTTTTTATTTTTCCTATCTATCTAAAAACTAATTTTTTTATAAGTATATTCATGCTTTCGATGAAGCCATTTACCGATTAGAATTTTTGAAATGCTCATATCAAAACTTGAAAAATGTACCTAATTGTTTGTAAGGATATGCGAAATCGACTTGATATTTCGATTTGCCACAAGGATCTCTTCAAGAATTGATGAATATTGTGGTGTAACCACATTTTGATACCATTCTTCAATGTAGTCTTTGGGCTGCATTCTAGACCCCTTGTCCATAAATGGATAGTAAAAACAAAAACAAATAAAATACACTCTAAACTGAAAACTTGTTCCTATTCACACCTCTCCGATAATGGTGCCAAAATGTTGAGGCATATTAAATAAATATCATTTAATTGTCAACTAGGGGTTTCGTAAAACTTGTAAAGCACACGTGCACTATATATGCTAGAAATTAACTTCCAATTTAGATCAATTTAACTACTAAAAAAAATAACGACAAGCCAAATTCACCTATTCTAATTCAACAATCAATTCAAAGGATATATTATAGTACAATGTTTGGAATTGAAATCTTAATCTATCACACTTGCAGGAATTGAAATCTTAATCTACCACACTTGTAGGAATTGAAGTCTTAATCTACCACACTTGCGGGAATTAGAAAGCACGCCACTCTTTTCAAAAATGAAATTGTATGAAATGAAATCTACTCTAAGTGATCATGTGTACATTATCAAATTAGGATCCTATGAAATGAATAATCAAAACCACATGATATGAAATGAAATAAAAAACAATAATTCCTAACCTCTAGATACGAATGCAAGTAAAAACTATCACCCTTAACCTCTCACATAGGAAAATATATGAAAGGCATAAATCTTAATCTATGAAAAACAATAAATCTCACACATTATAGATGGTCAATTCAAAAGCATAAGGGGTGGAAAGTTGAGAGGCTCCAAATACAAGCATAACCAAATCAAAGTGAACATCACTCATGAGTATGGTGCCAAATCCAAATTCTATATTCAAAACAAGAGAATTTCTCCAACTTTTCACATAAAAATGATAGGAGAAAACTTCCCCTATTTATACAAAAATACGGCAAGCTATCTCATTAATGAGAGTCCACGAATCTCTCCCTATATCTATAGAGTTACAATCAAAATAGGAAATGATAAGGCACATGTCTTCCTAGAGTTTGAATACAAATAAGAAATGGTAAGACACATATTCTCATGACCCCATGATCTTCTCCACTCAAATTCGAATTTGGTTTTGGAAGGCCACAAAACGGTCTTTTAAAAGCTCTCTTTTGAGCTACACATGTCAACAATCTCATCCCACTTGTTAGGTATAAGAATATGCACATTATTTTCTAATTTTTAAGTATAAATTCACTTCAAAATGCTAAGAATTAATAAAGTTTGGAAAAACATAAATGTGACCCAATATTGATGATGGTAAGGTAAATGTAATGAAATAGAGGTGGAGTGAAGGTGACAATATGGAAATATAAATGAAAATGTAATGGAAGTGAATGACAATTTCAATGCCCAACAATTGTGAACATCACTCATCCTAGAAACATCAAAGAATTACAGTGATTTTTAGGCAAAATAAATTTTCTTAGAAGCTTCATTTCAAACTTAGCAGAATTAATTAGAGAACTAAATAATATGTTAAAGAAAAATTCAGCACTTAAGTGGACAGTAGAGGCTAAACAGTCTTTTGAGGCAATCAAAGAATCCCTTACCAAAGCACCAATCCTCATAAGTCCTAATTTCAACAAATACTTTATAATTTTTCTTTTTCTTCAAAACATACTATTGCAGCAGTCTTGTTGTAAAATAATGATCAAGGTTATGAATAGCCTATTCCATTTTTCAGCAAATATTTGAGAGATGCTACATTAAAGTACAACATAATGGAAAAACAAGCACTTTCTTTAGTGAAAGCTATTAAAGATTTCAAAGTGTACATCTTATATTCACACATCATTCTTTATGTTCCAAATTCAATAGTAAAGGACATTCTGACAGAAGATAGGCCTAAAGGAAAGAGAGGGAAATGGATTACCACTATTTTGGAATATGACATAGAAATAAAGCCTACAAAACTTATCAAAGGCAAACGTTTAGCTAAACCCATGGCTGAATCGAACTATCAGGCCTTAGATATAAATTACATTGGTGCCCTAGATGATCAGGACGAGATGGCGACTACATGGATCAGTGAAGCTTTCATAGATTCACCCTGGTATGCAGATATTATATTTGTTTTACTAAACTTACAAGCTTGTTATATAAATTTTTTGGCACTACAACCCCAATCATAAATTTCCATAAACTGAGGGCTCCTATGTCCCTAAAAGTGTTGCTTCACTACCTAAAGGAACAAGGTCAGCTGATTACATCATCTCCCAGAAGTTCTCCAGAGAAAACTGCTCATAAATGGTCAAAACTAGACCATATTGAATGCCTATTGCAGAGGGTGCGATGCATATCACCTTCCCAGTTTAAAGGGTGCGATGCATACTGGATGGCCCCTCTGTAGGGTGAGATGGGCGAGAATGGACAAATGGCAGAGACAGTTTGCGAGGTGGAAGATCATAGAATCTTCCAGAAACTTCCCCTCTGACACTTGCCTCTCTCATTTCGACCAGGGATGAGTAAGAGATCATCAATCTCCAAGTCGAATCAAGAACTATCAGAGATAGGACACTAATCAAAATCCTGAAAGCTGACTCACCCCCCTACAATCATCTATATATGGATCCCTCATCACAAAGATCCAGAGGCTGGAATCTTGTATCTTGTAGAGAAGTGTTGTTGGTTTTCTGGTGTAACATTGTAGTGTTGGGTGATCTAAGCTTTACTTGAGGTGAAAAAGGGCTTTCTTGCTGGAGGATGATGCTAGGTCAGAACAATTGGTTGTAATCCTCTTGCTATTCTTGATATTAATAAAGCTATTCAAGTTTTCCTCCACATTTGTGTATGTTTGATTGTATATGCATTTGTGTGGTTAATACATATCTGATCCCATGTTGTTTATGAATATAGATCTCTGTTCTTCGATAGTATTATGCTGCTTTGATTCCACAGGTGCTCTCTAAAGCTTTGTAGACCAGCAAAGATCTATCGAGAAAGAGAGGAACCGAGCAAGGAACTAAGCGCAAGAAAAATGTTGGTGTCCTCTATTCCCCTCTTGTCTATTTTTCATAAAGGAAAATGAAAGTAGTTTTAACTTGTTTGTTTCTAAGATAGCTACCAGTCTTAGTGGGAATAGCAGCTCTAAGTGGACAATATTCCTGGTAACAAAATGGCGACTCCACTGGGGAGCGAATAGATTGTTCGTTAGTCTATTTTTTTTTTGTTTTATAAACTTACAGACGGAGCCTGAAGTCAAGCCAGCTAACCTTCGAACTACATTTTCTATGCAAGTGAAAAGTAGATCAATGCTGCTTTAGTCTATCTCCGTGTTTTGTTTATAAATTGAACAATTGATCTACAAACACTCTAATTTCCCTAAGTGGTGGCTCTAGTAACCTCCTTAGATCAACCCCTATGATTTATATTTATTGAACATCACTTACTCGGCCTAAATCCCTAAATTGAATTGCAAATTGTGATCAAAGACTGGATAAAAGTCTCAAACTAGTACCATCACATCCTCCCTTCAAGGCAGTCTTTATGCATCACACTTCCTGTGTGCAGTAGGCGTGCTGCATACTGGATTCCTTGTGTGACACGTGCGATGGTCAGGGAAGGTTGATTTTACCAGTTTACCTTCAGAATTTGGTTTTTCTTCACTCTTTTCAGTTCTATTCAGGAGTTTTGCTGTTTGTGGTCAGTATATCTCTGTGGAAACCATATTCTCTTCCATCATTCTGCTTCCATTGTGCAAAGAACTGTAAGTCTTTTTATGTATTGTGCGCCATTTCCAGTTCTCTTTTACAAAGAAGTAGCGTAATCAGACTGTCGTTCCTTGACCTAAAAGTGTCGCAAGTGTCATTTTCAGTCATAAAAGAGAATCCCATTGTTCTTGATAGTTGATTGTACTATTACTCTAGTATGTGATTTGAATTAGTAGTTTTTCAAGTGTCTAAAACAATTTTCATTTTGAAATCGCAAAGTGTTGTCCTTATCTTCACTTCATTTTGAAAAAGAAATTTGTTAGTATTATCGCTTTGGAAAATAATTCGGATTTGCATTTAGCGTTCTTCTTATCATTCATACATTAAGAAGGCTGAAAACAAATACATGCATGTGCATTGCATTTAGACTGCTTGGTTTCATTTGGGACAGTGCATTTAGTGTGTGCTCTGTACTTTTTGTTGAAATACCCTTAGTTCTCTTTCCTTAGTAACTAGGATTTTCATTGCCAAAAGAAGATTAAACATTTGTTTATCATCTTAGACTACATTTTAGGAATTGTATACACATCACGTGGTGAACCTTAAAGGCAAATTTTTAAACAAGATCAACTATAAAACAAATTTAATGAATCTAAAAACACTTTGGAACCTAACGCATAACATCTAGAAGTCTAGGCTAAATATGTATTCCGACGTCGTAAAACCTGGTAACTGTTGTTTTCATTGTTGGTTGGGTGATTCCTCCACTTTGAGATGACAAGTTCCAGTACGGACTTGTGCTCCCACGTACCGTCGAGTATATATTGGGAGACCACAATAGGCTATATCATTTATCCTTAGAAAGCCGTGTCTGCCGCACTATCGATCACAATGCACTGAACACAGCATTCGGGAAGATTGACTGCCGTATCATAAAAAGTGTTATGCACTTTTGCGATTGGTTTGGTAATCCCTCTGCCTAGATTTCGAGAGAAGTCTCTTTCGTTCCTTTTTAGACTCCTTAAAGGAAAAGGTCCATCTGAGCACTTGTCACTTCGGGCTCGTTAAAAATCGAAGGCGACTAGAGTCATCTTTTCTTTTTTCTCGACTCTTAAAAATTGAAAAACAAGTTGTGTCAAAGCATCTAAAATTCATTTAATTCAGAAACATTTTTCCCATTTTATTTTGAGTTGATCAAGTAATCTGCAATCGTGGAAGAAAGTCAATCAAAACCCCGTCATTCGCAGAGACTTACGAGTCAACCATCGTTGACTCCGGAAATGAAACTATTCCGGACAAAGCGAACTTGTTTGACTGGATCAAAGTCCCCTAGGTTGCTTGGGGCAAGTACTCCGACATCCTCAGAGACTTCAGTTACTCTAAACATTTCTGGTATCCCTGCCTCTAGAGAAGAAATTCTGTAGCAACAAAAGGACATTACAACTGATCCTAGTCTGATGGTAAACACTTCTATTCCTAAATTGGCTCCATCTACAGCTGATTCGGAAGGTATTACTCCCCAAACGTCTGTTGCTGCAGAACTTATATCTTCTTTGGCACCAGGAATATTTTACGGACCTGACGGTCTACCTCCTCCTCCTGGATTGATTGCCATAGAAAAGATTGTGGAAGATCCTCCAACTAACACTCCAATGCAATTTGGAGCTGAGATCACCCTATATCCTTCTTCATCAGAATTTATTCTCCGCCATCGGAAGTTCCTGAAGAATCACTGAGGAATCTTTTGGATAAGCTTAATATGTCTGAACAACCGTCGACATCTAGGACTATGTCATCCAACACAGCAGCGGCAAAAATTCCTGCTGCTACCCCGACAATGTTCGTCGGAGTGCCATTTGTCCCAAATAGCTCTCAATCGATGGATGAAGTCCATGCAGGGGCTATTTCGACAGTATGGACTGTTCTTGTTTGTTCGTCCGGAATTGTATCTGGAATGTCTTATGTTGAGTCTCGACAAATTGATCCTTGATAGTGTTAATTTGGGAAAACCAGTCCTCAAAGGCAAATCATTCCTTTGAGTACTGGATTACCATCGTATGGAGGGCCGTATACCCTTTCATTGCCTTCTTCGGAAGGACAACCATGCGAGAGTTCACAACAGAATTTAGGTTATGCTGGAATTAAAACTAGCGGTTGGATGCCAATCCAGCCTCAACAACAAAGAGTTGTATACTCAATGCAACAAAGTTTGCCTATGACAAATATCCCCACTACGCCGGCTATTGTGGCAGTGTCGCATGTACAAATGTTACCAATTGTATGCCAACCTCAGGTTTCTCAGGTTATAATGCAACAACCTCTCGTACCTGCGACACAACCGCAATCACCAACTAGTGGAATGACACAGGTTCAAACAAGGACCATCGCCCCCCATCTTGGTCAAACAGTCAGTACTGGACAACAACTCATGGCTTCACAACCATGGCTGGTGCAATACGAACAACCGCAATTCCAACAAACTTACCAAGGATATGAGCAACAAGTCTTTGCAAGTAATGGGCAGCAGTATAATCAAAACGGACAATATCAACCATATCATAATGGTTATACCCATCAACCTTACCAAAGTTACCAGCATCAAATGCATTATGATGGTATGCAAAGACCAACTTCTCAAGCAATTCCACCTTATCCTGGGTATGCTCAGCCAATCTTGAATCAACAGTTTCCTTTTGTGGCAACTTTAGAGTTACCAAATCTAAATCGACTAACGAATGATCCAATTGCCAATGCCCCTTGGTGACTGATGATTCCGCATAAACTTCTGCCTGATATTCCTAAATTTAATGGAAATCCAGGAGAAGACCCGCCGAATCATGTGATGACCTTTCATCTGTGGTGTTCATCCAACACCCTCAATAATGATTCGATTAGACTTCACCTCTTTCAGCGAACGTTAACTGGTCTAGTAGTAAAATGGTATATCGAATTGCCTAGAGCTTTGTTTGATAACTTCAGTACCCTAGCCACAACCTTTTTAACCCATTTTCAGTTACCCATAAGGTACAAAACAAGAACTGAGTTGCTTACTAATTTCAAACAAATGATGGCCACTCACATATCCGATCATATTCATGAGTGGCGGCATCGTCGTAGAATGGAAAAAACATATGTTCCTGATCAGCTATTGGATGAATGATTTATTAAGTCATTATTACCTTCTATTACAGAAGATGTGGCAAAGGGAGGAGTCGTCACTGAAGAGCAAGTCATTGCTCGTGTACAATATCTAGACTTGATCTATACTCAGTCTGGCATGCTCTACAATAAAATCCCTGATGCTCCTAGACCGAAATTTTCTGTTCCTCCCCCTCCTAAATCAAACAAAGAATCTCATGCCGGTGATGCCGTGATAGGTACGAAAAGCACTAAAACCGTAATGGCTACATCGAAAAAGGCCCGCACGGTTTCAAGTCAAAACCCAAATGAAGAACTTCTAGCCTCGGAAGTAAATGCCATGTCGATAGACAAAGGAAAAGAACCCAAGCAACCAGGAGGCAAGAAGAAAAAGAAAGGGAAGAAGAAGAACCAGCAGTAGTCGTCTCCTGAAAAATCTTCTGCAAACCCTTCTGGGGATAGAAACCAAGAAGTCCATGCCTAATATGTGATGAGGATCACTGGACTAGAGAGTGTCCATATAAAGCTGAACTTAGAAAATTCTTGAAGAGTTCAAAAACCTCAGCTGTATTGACTGATTTGTTTCCAAACCCTGAACAAATCTGGTTTCTAGCGAAAATGCTTCCCCATCCCAAGTGTTAATGTTGTCGGTTTCAAAGCAACTGAATGATGCTCTCATATTGACAAGGAATAAAGATTATGGGAATCCACAGATGTCGAACAACAAGGATAATGGTCAACCTAGTAGTTCGACAACAACTTTGACCAAAGTTGTGCCAGCCATCATTCCTGAATTAACAATAAAACCGCCAAAGGGAGTAGTACACAAATCAACAGTTAATCCTCATGCCAGAGCAGCACAACACTATAATATAGTGAAGGATATAGCTCAATCACCCTCCGCAATGTCGACAATTGAGGTACTACAAAATTGCCCATCCCAAAAGCAGGCTTTATTATCAGCAATAGGTGGGATTGACCCAACGGATTCCAATCTTGTGTCCTTTAATCACAAAGGATACGACCCTCAGCTACCAGCTCAACTAGCTTTCCTCATTCAAGTGAAAACCCTCAACCAAACTGTTCATAGAACAATTATTGAAGAGGGGGCATCCACATGTATTATATCAATGAGTTGTTGGAAAACTTTAGGGTCTCCAACCTTGTCGCGATCATCAATGACATTAAAAGCATTTGATGGACGAACATACACCCCATATGCGATATTAAGTAACTTGCAAGTTGAACTGGGGGGCAAAATAGTAGAAATTGATGTTGAAGTTATCGATGCAAACTTGGATTACAACATCCTACTGGGAAGGCCCTGGATATATGCCATGGCTATTGTTGTGTCGACCTACTTTAGGAAGATTGCATTTCCTCTCCAAGGAGGAATTATAATAATCGACCAACAAACTTTTCTCCCCAACAGTTCACAAGTGACGAGAAGCATTCTGATGATCCATGGAAGCCCTAATTCGCTTCAAAATATCGGAGTAGGTCTACTAAAAGACCCCACATTAATGGGAACTTTTACCCTACCACCTCTAACTAATTTGGTGGAAGTGGCTAAAGTGGGAACCTGCAATATGATATCTTCCATTCAAAAGATGTCAGAAAACGATATTAATATGGATCATCTGCAGTATTGCCTCTAAGCCCACTAGAAATATTATAGCAATCAATGTTTTCGGTATGGGAGGCAAACCCGAATCAATGCTCATCAAGCGTTTGGATAGATAGGTCTAAGGAATATGGCACCCCTTCAAATCCTTGGTCGCAAGTACATTCTATAGACGAAGGAATCGTTCAATCAATGATGATTGACGGGGCACCATGGGAAGATTATCACCATCGTTCCCATCTTCTGAATTGGAAAGAAGATAATTCCAGCGACGTAGGCCATCCCTCAGTTTTTGACTTTCTGTCGAATACTGTAAATACGTTGGATTCTGAGCAAAACCTATCCAATATTGAAGAGACCATTGCCATCAATATCTCGACCAAAATAAATGTTGTAGAGAATATTCATGTCGGCAAATCTTGTTCTTCTTTACAACTAGAAGTATATAGCACTCTCTTTCGCAAGTTTAGAGATGTCTTTGCTTGGTCATATGATGAAATGCCACACATTGACTCGATCATAGTTGAACATGAAATTAATATGTATCCAGATGTCAAACCACTATGGCAGGTGCACCCCAAGAAAGCCATTTCCATCAAGGCGGAAGTTGAAAAACTCCTCCATGCTGGTTTTATTTACCTAGTTCCTCTGACCGATTGGGTATCAAATATTGTTCCTGTGATGAAGAAACAAGGAACGATTAGAGTGTGCATCGATTATAGGGATGTAACTCAAGCTTGTCCGGAAGACAACTACCCTATGCCCTTTATTGACCAGATAATTAACGAATGCGCCGGATGTGAAATCTTTTCGTTTATGGATGGATTTTCTGGGTATAATCAAATAAATATCCGCCCACAGGACCGGTCAAAGACTGCATTTATTTTTCCGTGGGGCACATTTGCATATCGCAAGCTACCCTTTGGTTTAAAGAATGCAGGGGCAACGTTTCAGAGAGCAATGAACTATGCTTTCCATGACATCAAGAACATCGTTCAACCATATCTTGACGATCTTCCGGCTCATTCGCGAAAGCGGATAGATCATCCGCAGCATTTGAGGGCGATGTTTCTATGTTGCCGACACTACAAGATACGACTCAACCCACACAAATGTGTGTTTTGTGTCAGTTCTGGTTGTTTACTTGGCTTTGTGGTCTCAAAGGATGGGATTCGTCTCGACCCATGTAAGGTTTAGGCAATCATTTATTTTCCCCCACCTTCAAATTTGCTTCAAATTCAAAAACTCCAAGGGAAAGTGAACTTTCTTAGGAGATTCATTCCAAATTACACCAAACTTGCTAAAGGTTATACTCGTCTATTGAAAAAAGAAGTACCCTTCATTTGGGATCAGGTCGCGCAAACCTCCTTTGATGCTTTAAAGAAATCTCTAATAAAAGTGTCATTAATGTATGCTCCTGATTATCAAAAAGACTTTAACCTGTATCTGGCTACATCGGATACAACCATAGGGATGGTTTTAGTTCAAGAGGATAATGGAATTGAACATCCTATATATTATTTAAGCCAAAACTTAAATGATACAGAAATAAAATACTCCTACATTGAAAAGCTAGCCCTAGCAGCTGTTCAAGCCATACAGAGATTTCGACACTATGTCCTCTTTAGAAAAACTACCATTTTATCATAATGCAACTCCATGACTTATATATTGTCGCGATAGTTGCTGGGCGGAAAATATTCAAAATGGATAGCAATTTTACAAGAGTTTGATCTGGAATAAATCAAAGAAATCCCTGGTCTTCGCGGAGTTACTATACGATCTCCCATCATCGTCCAACAATGCAACATCCGAAGAAGCAATCGTGGATGAAAATTTGTTTCTGATATCTTCAAGCAATCCATGGTACGAAGATATAATCATCTATCTCCAAACCCAAACATATAGGTCTAATACCTCCGCTCCGAACAATGACACATTCAATGCCAATCGAAAGACTACGTGATCGTTGGTGATACCCTTTACCGTTGTGGTATTGATACAATTCTATGGAGGCGCCTCACGAATGAGGAGGCCAAAAAAGTTCTGAATGATTGCCATTCAGGCGCGTGTGGGGGGCTTCAATCTAGTTATGCTATGGGACAAAAGGTTTTGCGAGCAGGATTCTTCTGGCCAACAATGTTCAAAGATTGCATAACTGCAGTAAGAAGTTGCCATGCTTGCCAAACCTTTGATAGCAAAACTAGAAGACCACCCGCACCGCTGCAACCAATAGTTGTTGTTGGGCCATTCGCCAAATGGGGAATAGATTTCATGACATATAACCCCACCTCGGCCAGGAGGCATGGGTATATCATAGTCACAGTAGACTGTTTTACCAAATGGGCTGAGGCGATGCCTACATTAAACAACAGTGGCGAAACGGCTGCCCTTTTCTTTTTTAATCACGTAGTCTCCAGATTCAGCGTTCCGCAGGCCATAGTCACAAATCATGGATCACATTTCTGCAATCACATAATGGTTGAATTGGCTGCCAAATTAGGACTGTCCCACGACAGATCTACTCCGTACTATCCGCAAACTAACGGAAAAGTTGAGGCAATCAACAAGGTCCTGAAGCACATGCTGCAAAGGATGATTGGAGTCCATAAACGGAGTTGGCACCTGATCCTGTACTCGGCCTTGTGGGCATACCAGACATCGATGAGAAATTCAACCAGGGTTACACCTTTTCAACTAGTGTACAGTCTGGAAGCAATCTTACCAGTTCAGTGTGAAATCTCATCCCTCAAGCTCGCAGTCGACCTTCTCCCTGGAACTTCAGAAGAAGAGGCCCGTTTCTTGGAACTAATCCAATTGGATGAAACCCATCGTGATGCAGCTTTGGCTAACGAAGCCCATAAGAAACGAGTCAAAGCATAGTTCGACAAAATGTCAAACCTCGTGTCTTCTCAGAAGGTGACCTGGTCTTACTTTATGACCAGGAGTCCGATAAGTTGGGAGCAGGGAAGTTCAAATATTTATGGATGGGTCCCTATATTGTTAAACGTGTATTAGCAAAAGGAGCCTACAAGTTGATGGGCTATGATGGGATTCCACTGGCGCAACCCCGCAATGGGTTGTACCTCAAGCGTTACTATGCTTAATTCCACATAGTAATCCCTATGCTTTTGTTACATTTTTGTTTTCATTAAGGATAATTGTTTTGGTTCAGTAATCCACTTTTTGCATTTGTTGCAGATGTCGAACTTACTGGAATCATTCGTTGGATAGGCCGATGGAGCGAGTAGTAGTACGTGGAACCTATCTTCTACGGCCTGGGCCATCTTCGATCCTAGCAGCGAGTTAGTGAGTTTCAGAGGGGTATGTATTGGTCGGTCGATGAAAAATATCGCTGAATACAACGCGTTGATAGAACTCCTTTCTAATGCCATTGTACATGGCGTATGCCGACTTGTTGTCAGGCTAGACTCACAACTCGTCATTATACAGCTCACTGGTATTTATTCTGTATGAAATCCAGCCATCTATCGCATGTTCCTAAGGGTCAGAATTTTGGAAAGACAGTTCGATTTCATTCAATATCAGCATATTTCAAGAAATTTAAACACATTGACAGACTCGTTGGCAAATTATGTATTGGATAGACATTTGCGACATTTATAAAAAGAAGCATTTCATTAATATTTGCAACAGGATCACGTAGCTTAACCGAAATGAAGCTCCAAAAATCAAAAATATATATATGATGACTATTTATGGTTCACACATAATGTTCCATAATCAAGACAAAATCGGTCAGATGACCCAAAACTCAAAATGCTAGGGGACACCCTAGTCTAATGATGCTGGTGATAACAAGTCATCGCCTATGCGATCATGCGTAAAAGCCTAGTCCATCAACTCGGCACGCCAGTAGTATGTTGCTGCAACCATAGAGGTAGCTCATCAGTCCTCACATTCGAAATACCAAGGGTGAGACCCTCGACCTGATCCTGTAACGCTGAAAGAGTCTCGGCCACATCAAGGTCGTTGAGGATAGCCCTCCCCACAGCCTCTTATTATAGACATTTCTAGGAACTGCAACCCCAATCATAAGTGTTCATAAACTAAGGGCACCTAAGTCCCTAAAAGTGTTGCTTCACTACCTAAAGGAACAAGGTCAGCTGATTACATCATCTCCCAGAAGTTCTCCACTAAAAACTGCTCAGAAATGGTCAAAACTCGACCATACTGAATACCCAGTGCAGAGGGTGCGATGCATATTAGCTTCCCACTGTAAAGGGTGTGATGCATACTGGATGGCCCCTCTGTAGGGTGTGATGGGTGAGAATGGACAAATGGAAGAGATAGTTTGCGAGGTGGAAGATCATAGAATCTTCCACAAGCTTCCCCTCTGACACTTGCCTCACTGTTTTCGACCAGGGATGAGTAAGAGATCATTAGTCTCCAAGTGCAATCAAGAACTATCAGAGAGAGGATACTAATAAAAACCCTAAAAGATGACTCACCCCCCTACAATCATCTATATATAGATCCCTCATCACAGAGATCCAAGGACTGGAATCTGGTATCTTGTAGAGAAGTGTTGTTGGTTTTTTGGTGAAACTTCATAGTGTTGGGTGATCTAAGCTTTACTTGAGGTGAAGAAGGGCTTTCTTGCTGGAGGATGATGCTGGGTTAGAAAAATTGGTTGTAATCCTCTTGCTATTCTTGATATTAATAAAGCTATTCAAGTTTTCCTCCACATTCTTGTATGTTTGATTGTATATGCATTTGTGTGGTTAATACATATATGGTCCTGTGTTATTTATGAATATAGATCTTTGTTCTTCGATAGTATTATGCTGCTTTGATTCCATGGGCGCTCTTTGAAGCTGGGTAGATGAAGAAGAAGCGGAAAATATCTATTAGGAAGGAGAGGAATGAAGCAAGGAACCAAACGCAAGACTAAGGTTGGTGTCCTTTGCTCCACTCTTATCTATTTTTTCATAAAGGAAAGCGAAAGTGGTATTTACTTGTTTGTTTCTAAGATAGCTACTAGTCTTAGTGGGAATAGCAGCTCCGAGTGGACACTATTCCTGGTAAAAAAATGGCAACCATACTGGGGAGCGAATAGATTGTTTATTAGTCTATCTTTGTTTGTTTTATAAACTTACAGACAGAGCCTGAAGTCAAGCCAGCTAGACTTCAAACTGCATTTGTTAGGCAAATGCAAAGTAGATCAATGATGCTTCATTCTATCTCCAAGTTTTGTTTATAAATTGAACAATCGATCTGCAAATGTTCTAATTTCCCTAAGTGGTGGCTCTAGTAACCTCCTTAGATCAACGCCTGTGATTTACATTTATTGAACATCACTTACTCGGCCTAAATCCCTAAACTGAACTGTAAATTGTGAGAAAAGACTGGTTAAAAGTCTTGCACTGGTACCATCGCACCCTCCCTTCAAGGCAGTTTGTATGCATCACACTTCCCGTGTACAATAGGTGAGATGCATACTGGATTCCCTGTGTGATAGGTGCGATGGTCAAGGAAGGTTATTTTACCTTCAGGCTTTGGTTTTTCTTCACTCTTTTTAGTTCTATTCAGGAATTTTTATGTCTGTGGTCAGTATATCTCTATGAAAACCCCCTTCTCTTCCATCATTCTGCCTCTATTGTGCAAATAACTATAAGTTTTTTTATGTATTGTGCGCCATTTTCAGTTCTCTTTTGCAAATAAGTAGCGTAGTCGAACTATCGTTTCTTAATCTGAAAGTGTCATAGGTATCATTTTTAGTTATAGAAGAGAATCTCATTGTTCTTGATAGTCGATTGTACTATTACTCTTGTATATGATTTGAATTAGTAGTTTTAAAAGTGTCGAAAGCAGTTTTCATTTCGAAATCGCAAAGTGTCTCCCTTATCTTCACTTCATTTTGAAAAGAAATTTGTTAAGTATTGTCACTTTGAAAATAATTCAGATTTACACTTAGCATTCTTCTTGTCATTTATACATTAAGAAGGTTGAAAACAAATACATGCATGTGGATTTACATTTAGACTGCTTGGTTTGATTTAGGACAGTGCATTTAGTGTGTGCTCTATTGTCTTTGTTGAAAGACTCTCAATTGTCTTTCTTTAGTAGCGAGGATTTTCATTGCGAAAAGAAGATTAAACAATTGTTTATCATCTTAGACTACATTTTAGGAATTGTATACACATCACCCGGTGAACCTGAAAGGCAAATGTTTAAACAATATCAACTATAAAATAAAGTTAATGAATCTAAAAACGCTTTGGAACCTAACGCACAACATCTAGAAGTCTAGGCTAGAGACGTATTCCGGCGACGTAAAACCTGGTAACTGTTGTTTTCATTCTTGGTTGGGTGATTCCTCCACTCTGAGACGACAAGTGCCAATACGGACTTGTGCTCCCATGTACCATCGAGTATATATTGGGAGACCACAATAGGCTATATCCTTTATCCTTAGGAAGCTATGCCTACCACCCTATCAATCGTAATGCACTGAACACAGCGTTTGGGAAGATTAACTGTTGTACCGTAAAAAGTATTCTACAGTTTTGCGATTGGTTTGGTAATACCCTCTACCTAGATTTCCAGAGAAGTCTCTTTCATTCCTTTTCAAACTCCTTAAAGGAAAAGGTCCATCTGAGCCCTTGTCACTTTAGGATCATTAAAAATTGAAGGCGACTAGAGTCATCTTTTGTTTTTTCTCGACTCTTAAAAATTGAAAAAACAAGTTGTGTCAAAGTGTCTAAAATTTATTTTAATCGGAATAACATCACAAGTTCCCTCGTTGGTCTTTAGGTTGAGAAAAATGGAGCCTACCAACCAAGGATTTCCCCTTGGAGGAAATCCTAGTCCTTTCTCCTCTTGGGGAGATGTTGGTGCACCCCATATGGCCACATTGTCACTTCCAGGGTTGACGATTGGTTTGCCCGTATGGCTCTTCTCTACCTCTGTCATTCAGAATACCGTAATTCATGAACAGTCAAGTCAGCAACTAGATGATACTAGAGTTACCCCTCAGCCTTCTACTTTGTCTGTTTCTCCCTCTCCTCCTTCCTCTTCACTTGATGAAGATAGTAAAGCTAAAGATCAAGTAAATGAGAAGAAGAAGAAGCAGAAAGAGAGAAAAGAACAGAATAAGAAAGAACCAAAAGCGAAAGGGGACAACCATGTGTCATCTAGCAAAAATCCTCACACCGCACCGTCTAAACCTAAATCTCCATGTGTCATTTGCAAAGGAGACCACTATCATCAGGATTGTCCTTGCATCCCTTGAATCTTAAGGGACTGGTCTCCTCATTTGCACAATACGGTGTCATCAACCTTTGATGATCATGTTGAAAGTACACCATCAACCAGTGAAAGTGAAGTGTCTGGACAGAAAAGGAATCGCAAAGGAAATCACGTCGTCCGCTGTTGTCCCTTCCTAGACGAAGCTAAAAGAGTTTTGGATGATCGTCCTGCTTCACCGTTACGGCTCTGTTTGGTCAATTTAGTGATGTCTAAATTGCAACTTTTAAATGTCAACCCGGGGCTCGTAAGCTGATGAAATGAGGTGTACTGTATGTACTTAGGCAACTATTTCTTAAGCTTTTGTCATTTTTAACTTTTTAAGTTTGTTTTCATGTATATCTCTCCTAATGTTATGTGATGGAAATGAAATAAAGCAAGTGAAGTGTGTGAGATTGTGATGAGCTTTTTATAACTTAAAAGAAAGCTTGAACAATAACTGAAATGAAATCAACTTTTAAAGGAAAACAAAGGTATCAAATAAAAGACTAATGAAATTGGCCCAGTATCTGTGCTGCTGCAAGAAAATGAAAATGAAATCTATGTCAAATAACAACTAAGCAATGTGAAACTAAAGTAAATCTACATAAAACAAAGACTAGTCACAAATACTTTAACTTCTTTTTAACCTCTTGCCTTTTAACTGAATATATCATGTGAGAGACAATTAAAAATAAGCCAAGCAATTGTGAGTTCTTAAATCAACTAAACCAAGCTGTGCTAAGTGATATTTTGGTCCTCAATGAAGATATTAAATTATGAAGAAGGAACCATCAATAGATAAACAACTTGATGTCTAAAAGCAGAAAGCAACTATGCAAATTAACTAAATGATAGTAAGGAAATAAACGCTGCAAAACAAAGAAGGTCAGCAACATAGACAAGATGATCACAAGTGTCATTAGTTGTGAAAAAGAAAAGAAAGAAATTGTCTCGGGCACGCCTAAGAAACCTGCATAACACACTGATCAGTCATGGAAAAGTGCAGAAATATAAACAAGCAGAATTCGAAATATATATACAGCTATCAAAACACAGCAATCAAAGGCATTATATACATAAAATGAAAGAAAGAAATGCAAGAAATTAAAAGTACTGTACAGGCCTTTAATAAACAAGGGCCCTCTTCCTACTCCAGCCGGTTCAAAGATCAATTACACGCTTAAATGGAAAAACAGTCTTCTCATATATTATGCATGAAATAGAAAATAGAGTGGGAGTTCAAAATTACATTACATATCAGCAGCTAACAACTAACTATCCAGCGTTCAAAGACGCTTTATTTATAACTGAGGAAAGCGAACTAACTTAATGGAAACTAAGCAATTCGAGCAGTTGTGCAAAAACACGTAGTCTTGCTGCGTCCTCGGATTTAGGCAATGGTCGTTGTGGGAATTCAATCCGTTGTTGGATTTATGTTTCCCACTATCTTCATGACTAAGGACGATGCCACCTGTTCTTCACGTGCTCTAAAACAGAACACGCAGAGCCGTGCCACCGCCAATGACCTCTATTGACCGTAGTTGCCTCCTCGTTGACCACGGGTTTTGATGACTGGTTTGGGTGATCTGGAGGGACACACACCATGTCCTTGGTTCCACAAACTTTCCCATGTGGCTCTTCTTCCCGGAGGACACCTAGAACATATCATTTAATAAAACAGCTGCGGAATCTGAGGTTGGCTGCGAAAACCGGGATCAGCTGCGGAAAACCCTATGTGAGCTGCGGAAACGCAGCACTTTGAACCAAAATTCTAAACCAAACACAGTCATTAGCATAATTAGCAAACCATGTAAAAAGTCCAAAAATACAATGATTTGAGCAATTTGATGGAGGGAATGAGTGGCAAAAGAAGGAAATGAATAGGAAAAAGAGGCTGAGAGGATGTGTAAAGAAGTGTAGGTTTGAGGCTCAACATACCCCCACTGTGAAGGTGTTGCATGTCCTCATGCAACCAAAACTTTGTCTTTGTTTTTAATCCATGTGCTCAGATGCTTTAGCCAAAACATCTAACCTTCTTCTCTTTCTCCTTGTTGCCAATATTGTCCTTGGTTTCTTGACTAAACACCTGAACCTCAAATTGATCAATGCCCTGCTGAGTTTCTTACATTTCCCTTTCAATTTTCTGTTCTTCTTCTGCCAGAGTCCTAAGTGAAGCATGGTATTGTCATGGACCATTTTTTCCACCTTGCTTTGTTCTTTCAATGCTTCGTTTTCTTGTTTAATATGTCGGTTCAGGACTTCTAGTTCAAACACCTCCTGTTTTAAAGAATTGACCTGTTCATCAAGAGGAAATATAGTGCTTGGACCTGCAACTGATTGCTCCAAGGCCTCCAAATAATCATATACCTCCTGTTGGTCAGGGTCAACTTCAGGTGATCTTCTTGGGCTATGTTCAAGATCAAATTCTGTTTGAGGTTCTATCTGAAAGGGACTCTCTTCGCGTGGAAGAGTGGACTCAAGGTCAAGCTGAGCTGGAGCCTTTTCAGGAGTAGCTTCTCCCAAATCAATGAAATGTGACTATTTTTCTTTAGTCACACACATTTTTCCTTTAAGTCTACTGCTTCTTCTCACTTGTACACTAGTGCTCTTTTGCTGGGCACTCTGTTTTTCTTTTTGTTTCTTCTTTGAGAGGGCAGTAGCTTGAAGTTGTGCTAATCTATCAGCCAAGGTTTGGGAGTCTTCTTCTACTGAAGGTTCAGGTGATGATGATGATTCATGAACAATTGTTTTCCCTTTATCCTTTTTCTGTTTCTCTTCTTCCTGGGTAGTTTCCTGAGTTTGCACAATAGGTGGGTCCTGGGTGGCAACATCTTTTTTCGTTCTCCTACTTCCTTTTGGGATTTTAGGAGAACTACTAGCGGAAGCTTCAGTCACTTCTTGGAAATGATTCCTGACCAAAAGCTCTTCCCATGTATCCTTGTGATTTTTCAATTGTTCTTCTATGAGAATTCTAATGAGGCCGTGATGATATCAGTGGGGTTCAATATGGCCTACATTCTTTTGGACAGTAGAACTCATTTTCTTTAGGCTTCTTAGCAGAAAGTAGGGTAGATTGATGGCATGGCCTTCCATAAAATTCATCATAATCCTTGCATGGTACATATACATGGTACCAAAGCAGCCTTCACATGTAATAAACTTTTGAAATAGTAATAGCAATGCAGTCCATTTTTCCTTAATTACATGCACAGGAATCCCTTTAGTAAATATTGAAGTGTCCATACCTGGGTTTTTGAGCATATCCTTCCATGCCTGATCTTCAACCCCTCTATTCTTGAACCATCTATCTCCCACCTGAGGTAGACTGATTGCTGTGGCTATTGTATTCTCTGTTATTGTAAATTTCAGGTCCCCTACTTCCACGGTATTTCCATTGAAGGACCGAGCAAATGCCTTCGTTACCTCTTTGTCATATCCTCTGAATTTTTCAATGAACTTTAACCATTTTGATTTTTTCAGTGCCTCCTTCATCTGAGGATATCCTTCTAAATATTTCGGAGCTTCGGGTTCAGCTCTAAGCAGCTTTCCCATCTTCGGCTCTCAATCTTCGGCTGAAGTTTTGACTGTATATGACTGCTCAGAGAGGATGCTTCACGGAAAAGCGGATGAATTATGGCTGTAAGTGGAATAGCCGCAATGCAAAACGTTTTACAGACTGTAAGTGGGGTTTGGAACAGATCTATGGAGTTTACAACAGAAATAGGAGTGAAAATGGTGTGCGTATGAGGGAGTAAAACACAAGAATGAGTTCAAATGCATGCGGAAATGGAGTGATAAGGGTATGGAATAATGGTCGAATCCTTTAGAGCCGAGTGGCTTCGCACACGTATCAGTATTGGCTGCATAAATCATGGTAGTGAAAAGACGTAGTGTAATAGGTCGCTTCCTTGTACGACCAATAAATGAAACAACAGTCCCATTTCGAGTTTAAATTAGGGGTGATCATGGGACCGTTAGAAGGGTATGAGGTGGATGAAGGATTATCGTGGAGGAGAAGTGTGATGATCTTTGCCAAATCATTGCATTTAGTGGCTCTTCCACGATTTAATAAATATGCATAAAATGACATTAAATTGTTGTTTGGAAAAGATTTTGATCATACCTTCATAAGTGTTTCCATTTGTTTGATTAGGGTTGCTGATCCATTATTTATTTTTGATCTTGCAGGTGTCTCATATCCTTTGCTGCCCTTGGCGATGATAATGTGAACCTTTGACTCAGATTTTCCTTTAGAAACAGAGTGTTGTTAGCTATAGAGACAGAGTCATTTCTAGCTGCGGAAACTAGTGCGAGCTGCGGAAACAGTTTCCAGCTGTGGAAACTAAGACATCTCCCTTTTTAAATGCACAAAGTTAGTTAGGGAAAAAAAACTAACTCAATGGAAGTAATCCTAAAAATGATTTTTATTGATGATATGAAATGGAGTGAATGGAATGAAGTGAAAAATGAAATGGAATGAAGTGAAATGGAATGAAAAATATGGAGTGAAGTGAAATGGAATGAAGATGGAATGATGATGGAAAAGAGAGAAAAAAAAAAATGGAAAATATGGAGTGTCAGGTGTCCCTGATTTTCGCTCCATATTTTTTGTATAAGATCGCCAATCTGAGATTGGTTTTCAGGCTTATACACATTTTTTATTTTTTTTTTATTTTTTTTTTTTTCAGAAAGAAACAAAAATTAGGCTGATGGAGGAGAAGGATTCTTCTCCACTAGCCTCATTGCAGAATTTTCTTAAAACATTTTGACAAAGTCCTCTTTTGAGAGTGGCTTATGATAAACTTTCAATCGGTGGCCATTCACAATGAGAGGAGTTTGAGACTCATCAATAGTCTTGATTCGAAC
>APFE030802432.1:88924-112428 GCA_000404065.3 Pinus taeda
GGAGGATGATGCTGGGTCAGAACAATTGGTTGTAATCCTCTTGCTATTCTTGATATTAATAAAGCTATTCAAGTTTTCCTCGACATTCATGTATGTTTGATTGTATATGCATTTGTGTGGTTAATACATATCTGATCATGTGTTTTTTATGAATATAGATCTATGTTCTTCGATAGTATTATGCTTCTTTGATTCCACAGGTGCTCTTTGAAGCTATGTAGACAAAGGAGCGGCAAAGATCTATCGAGAAGGAGAGGAACCGAGCAAGGAACTAAGCACAAGACAAAGGTTGGTGTCCTCTGTTCCCCTCTTGTCTATTTTTCATAAAGGAAAATGAAAGTAGTTTTAACTTGTTTGTTTCTAATATAGCTACCAGTCTTAGTGGGAATAGTAGCTCTAAGTGGACACTATTCCTGGTAACAAAGCTCCTCTTGGTATATCTAGAACTAAAGGTAGATTTTTGAAAATGAAATCAATTAAATATTGTATCATAGGTAATGCTTTATTTTGGAAAGACAATGGTGGCATTTTATTAAATTGTTTATTGAATGATGAGGCTGACAAAGTTATGCAAGAATTTCATGCAGGAGATTGTGGAGAATGCCTATATTGATAAACTACTGCTGATAAGATCCTAAGGGCAGGTTTTTACTGGCCCACCCTTTTTGCAGATGCCAAGAAGCATGTGACCTCCTGTCACAAGTGCCAAATATTTGAGGGCAAAAAGAAACTCTTGCCACTACCTCTCAAACCCATCTCCACATAAATACCTTTTCAACAATGGGGTTTAGACTTCATTGGGGAAATTCCCCCATCCTCCTCAGGCCAGCGTAAATGGATTTTGACAATCATTGATTACTTTACTAAATGGATAGAAGCCATCCCTTCTAGACACGCCATAGACTCTGTCATCATTTCATTCCTTGAGAACAACATCCTTTCTAGATTTGGATCCCCTAAAAGCTCATTACTAATAATGCAACTACTTTCAATTCCAATAAAATGGTAGACTTTTGTAACAGATATCACATTACCCTTGGCCATTCCACTACCTATTATCCTCAAGGTAATGGACTTGTAGAATCCTCAAACAAAAGCCTTGTCAAGATCATCAAGAAGCTGCAAGAAGACAACAAGAAGACATGGAACAAAAAGTTGGCAAATGCCTTATGGGCAGACAAACTAACTACCAAAAACTCAATTGGTACATCTCCTTTTCAGCTAGTATATGGTATGGATGTTGTTTCTCCATCCTCTTCCAGAGTACCAGTGATGAAAATGATCCAAGAGTTGCAAGTAGAGCCAACTGATATCCAACAGAGAATAAATCAAACAATACACTTGCAACAAACTAGAGAAGAAGTCTATGTTAAGTCACAAGTAATCCAGGATAAAATAAAAAATATTTTTGACAAGAAAACCAAACCTGATGATTTTTACATAGGTGATAAAGTTCTTAAATGTTATTCTATAAGAGAAGGGAAGGGTAAGCATGGAAAATTTGGTTTCTTATGGCAAGGCCCTTACATCATTTATGGTTACAGAGGTAACAATGCATTTTTCTTGAGACATTTAGACGGAACAGATCTACCAGGAGGACCAGTCAACGGTAGAATGTTGAAGCACTACTAATCCATAGATTAATAGTAGTCCATCTTACTTTTCTCATTGTACATAACATTTCAAATTTTAGATTTGATTGGATGATAATTTTTTGAAGTTGAAGCCCAAAGAGAAGGCCCTAAGCTTGAAAGATGTACCATCATATGTATTAATAGAGAAGATTACAGAGGAGCAGTTACAAGGTAACTACAGTCACAGTTTCAAAGGCTACTGATCTTAAAGTTCTTGACATTTCACCACGAAATGTCATCCCCATGTGGAATCACTGTTAGGGTCCTATAATAATAGGATTCATAATTTTGAATTGGTTGTGGTTAGTATTCTAATATTGTACATACTTTTTCTTTCTGCAAAATGCTTTCCATATTAAAAATTAAAAAATCTAAAGAGGATATGTCCTAAAAGAATAATCAAAGGACAAAAAGAAAGGAAAAAATACTAAAAAAAAAAGGTTAAAAATATGAACCCGAGAAAGAGAATAAAAATAGATCATGAAAGTGTACAAATTCAAATGCCACTCCTTTTTCTTTACTTTGTAAAATAAGATTGTGTGCAACTTGTCAAAAATGCCACAATCGATGATGGTCAAAGAGCTTAAACTTGACTCATTCGTGCTTTAAAATTTATGTTGATAGATAGAAAATAAAGATCTAGCCAAATTGTTTAACCCTGGCAAATCAATAGTTAGGTGGAGAATAAGAATGAGCTCACCATTTTAATCTGAGCCATTGGAAGTTAGAAGGTTAGAATTAGATAGTTTGCTTATCAAAAAATAAATAAGTGAAGGGTCAGCAAACTCAACTGCAACCAATAAATGAAGAGAAAATTTTAGGGTAAATAAAGGGTAGGTAGAAGAAATGTTGCAAATACAGAAGGTTTCTAAGTCAAAAACACATTCATCATGCTTAATTCTATGTTCCATGTGCACGAGGAATTGTGAGAAAGAAAAGATATTCACCAAGTTGGTTTACTAATTTCTCCTCATTTCACTACACCCCCACATACTTATTAGCTAATTTCCCCATTATCCCTTCATTAATTATAAATAACATTTTCCCCTCATTTTGACCTTTACCCCTTGGTTTCACACATTCCCCTAGAAATTACCCTTCAAAAGTCATCCCCCCTTCCCAAAAACCCCTTTCCCTAGTGTGAAACTCATTCTCCATTACAAATATCACCTTCCTCCATTATTAATTTCCTTTTCCCCTTAAAAACCCACAAAACCCTTTATCCTAAAGTTTTTATTTACCATGCCCCTGCATTATATAATTAATATCCCCACTTTATATTTCCTTGATATACTTTTTTAACACACCAACCCTTGGTGCAGTTAAAAAACCCCTGCCACATAACCCATGGTCCTAGCTTTATTAGCCCACTGCTTATATTAAATTTAACATTATTTATTAATTAATTAAAATTCTTTGTAATTAAACCTCGGGCCCCACCAACTACTTTCCCAATTCCATCTGTGCAACTCAACTACATGATATCCCTTCGCTCTCCTATCCCTAGATCCAACGGTGTATAGCCATATCGTGTGGATTCAATGTCCAACCGTTAACAAACCAAGAGAACGCGAGATTCACGGCTTTTGCTAGGCACTATTTTGCTACGTGGTGGCACTAGGTTACATTGTGTGCTCACGAAAAATATGATTCGCCATCCAAAAGTATTGCGATGGTGCACAAAACCACTTCCCTGCCTAAACCAAAAACTACCCACTGTTCATTTAATAATTTCCACACTAAAATGTGACGTTGTCGGTTAAAAGGCCAAAAAAGCCCCAATTCACTCTTTTCATTCATTTTCACTGTAAACCTTTGCTAAGACATTTGTGACACCTTGAACCTCTAAGCAACCAATTCAGCCACTTTCACCACCAAAGACACTGCAGACACCAAATTGAAGCATCATATACCTAGTTCAAGCCTCAGTACCCTCTGCATCTACCACAGAACCAAGTATGCATGCCAAATCACCAATTTATAGGTATTCTTGGAAAAAACTAGAACAACCCTTGAATTTGAAAAACGCACAATTATAATTGAATGGTTAATTAATTAAATTAATTAAAAACCCTTCCTTAATTGAAGAAAAACCTATTGTACATCCCAAACCCTGTTTCACACACTGTAATTACCCTCCCACTATTACATAGCTTCTAAACCTCACTCCTAAAATGGCTGAAAGCCTAATTCAATTCAGTAAACCCAATTATGGCTTCTCAAACCTCTCTGGACATAAAACCTTTGAAAACCCCTCACCTGGATATTGAACACCGTGCACTAGTAGACAAAGACTTCGAAATTAAGGACACTGCGTCACCTCCCTACCTAATAAAACTCCACTACTGGAGTAAAGACAAGTTGTTAAACCAGAATGATGACATTCACCTTTGGGAGTCTAATTTGCCCAAGTACTTGTTCCTAGAAGTACGCATATTCCCAAAAATCATCCACTTCTGCCAAGCTTGCTACATTCCTAGTCAAAGAGCCATTGTCACCCCTGATCAACAAGTTTTATTCACAATCACTGCAGAATCCATTAATCAAATGATGCAAGTCCAAACAAGCCCAAATGAGACCCCACTTTTTATTGAAGTCTTGCTTGACCTCTATACCAAGTTAGACCTTCCCAGGATACCCAAAATTTTTCAAACTTTCATTATAGAGGAGTGTCATACTCCAACAAATAGCCCTCCATATGTTGGCACCATTTTTTCTGAGAGAGGCAGACAAATCAAAATAGATTAATGTCAGCCTCTGACATTAAAACATGTAAAATACAGATGAAATTCATGCAACCTACAGTCCAGTAGCCAAGATCATCAGTAGACTATAAGAAAATATATTTTGAGGTTTTGGCTAGGGATGTTCACCCCATTGACCAAATTGAGCTCCACAAGCAGGAAAGTGAGATGATCTATTCCACCATGACAAATAAAGCTATGACTGCACATAAAATTTAAAGTTCATTGGATAATATCGCTACATAGTACAAGTTGGAAAAAGGCCTCCCAAGAGGCCAAGGACACTAGAATCAAGTCACTGGAAGACTTGGTAATTGAGCTTGGGTATAATCCCAGTGATGTCAACGCTACAGAGAAACTAATAAAGACAAAGAATGAGGATATTGCTGCTTTGAAGAAGCAACTAAAACTGCCTCAATCAGTGCATCCACAGACAAAATAGGTCCTTGAAATCCAAACCCTGCAAGAGGAGATGATGGACCTTATTCTCCAATAGAATGATCAGTTGAAAGAGACGGAAAAGGAATTGGAGAGCTTAATACAACTGAAATGAGCCAACCTTGAGACTACCACTGGCATTTCCATTCCAACAGTCACTACAATAGTAACATCCATGTTGGCAACTTCATTGGCTCCTATAGCTCCATTGGCTACAACACTACCAATTGCCATAGCATCTACGTTAACAACAGGTTCGACAATAACAACAGCTCGGCCAAATGATGAGGCAAGCAAATTGGTCAAAGAAATGGAGGACATGTCCATTCAGACCACAAAGATAAACAAGCTTAAGGAAAAGATAACAAGTCTAGAGAGTGATAATAAGCTACCCAGATTAAGAACAAAGAAGAAGTTCAAAAGTAAACTAGGTTGACTGAAAGAATGAAGAGCTTGGAGAAGGAATTGACATTAAAGGAGCCACTTGGCGATGCTAAAGAACAATTATGGGCCAATATCATTGACTCTGTCAATGATATTTAGCCGTCCATTCAAGTAATTTTTGAACAAAATTACTTGGTCAAAGAGGCTATAGAAGCCATTCAGAGAGTTAAGGCTAAACTAGGAGACATGCTAGAAGAAGCCACTAGAATAATCCATTTCCTTAACTCCAAAAACAAATATGAATTATAGGAGCTAGACATACCTGATAGCACATGCACAATACTAGAAGTGAAAAATGTGCTCACTAAGAGAAATTTAATGATGAACCTTGAAAACAAATGCCAAACCATGCAACTCGTTATAGACAAGTTCATGGTTAAGTTCGATGGTCTAAGGTAGAAAAGTCTGCCAAATCCCTTGGCGATAATAATAAGTTGATGCCACAGGAAGACTACAACAGGAGACTCAGAGACGTGATAGAGATCAGGCAAATAATTCTTCTATGAAGGGAATGCCTACTAGAAAATTTCTATATCAGACATTTTAGAACTTGTTCTACCTCCAGCATGAGGTAAACCACATTTTTGTAAATAAACCCACCTTTTTCATGTACACAGAAGCAGATGAAATTTACAGGAGGATGGTAAATATTCAATTACCAGATGCAGATACATGGGAAAATTTAAATGACCTGTTGTAAACAGGCATATTAAAATTGAAAATAGCACAGTGAATAAAAAGTGACAGATTAGCCAGATGAAAGAGTATCAGGTGAAATTGTATTATTTGAGAAAGGGAAAAGTAAAAAGAACAGTCAGCATGAAGACCAACAACAAAGTAGAGAATAAGCAGCAAAATATCAGAGCATAAAGACAACACAACCAAATAAACAGGGACAGCATACAACAGTTGAACATCTGTCTCTAGACAGTTTGAGATATTCTGTAAACTATTTTTGTGTAAATACTTCATAATTCAAAGTATTGAGAGTGGATTGCTAGAAATTTATATGGTTGTATTGATTTGAAACCTGAGGGTTATTGTACCAATTTTTCAAGTCAGCTGACAGGACTGAGTAATAAAGAGATTGTATTATGAGATTCACGTGTTGAGCTATTACAGTGAAGTATTTTATTTCATCAAATTTGTTATCTTCTTATGTATTTCACAAAATTGCATGTTATCTAAAGTGAATGAATTAACTGGAAATTTATTTCAGAATTTGTTTAAGTACACTCTGTCTTGAACAATTAATCATTTCTATATTTTCTTCTGATATCCAGATCTGAGAATCCTTAATTTCTCTCTCATTCCAGTTTACCTCTTTCACTTCCTTCATTATCCAGCTTAAGGAACCCTTAATTGCTGCTTGGACTCGATTGAAATCAACTTCATCATCTAGCCTTAAGATCTGAAATTACTCAGTTACCTTGCCCTATAGACACTATTTTTAGAACTTGATCCAGTCTTGACCCTATGGACCAATGGCAAAATACATCCCTCTATCCATCTAAATTAGTGATTCCACCACCAAATCCAAATTAAAACCCAAGTACAATCATAACTAGCCTAAAATCAAATAACTAAAACAAATTTAAATCATACAAAGAGAGCCCTCTCTGTTTATTAGGAAGGCTAGATCCTAATCTCCAAAGTAGGTTTGTGGTTACCTATATCATTTCTTTCATAACAACTCTAGAGAAATTTTGGAGTGATAACATATTGGTGACCATACTGGGGACACAGTCCTCAGTGTAATAAAAATTTGAGGAAATCGCAAATCTTATATTTTGCCCCTTAATGTCATTTTTGAGTTGTTAAAAAGTTTCATAAAAATAATTACAAAATTAAAATTCTGGCTTCCATGAGAACACACTATACCAGGGCAAATCCAGATCCAAACCCTACAACAACAGTTGATGACCCTCATAGAATTTTAAGAAAACCAAAAAAGAAACAAACTCAAGCAAGTAGTAGCCAGTTACTTAAAGCTAATTCACTCCCCAAGGAATTATCAAGTTTAGGGGATATTCAATTTGATCTGTCATTTGAGCTTTCATTGTTTAGAACCAAATCAAAAAATTCAGCTCATGAAACTGTATTAGACCCTAATTTTTTTCAATTCATTGAGTCAAAAATGGTGCCTATATCCACTTATTTTGGATACTTTTGATAAAATAGGAGCTTTAACCTAAACCTTGATAAGCCATATAGACAATTCCTATCTTCTACAATCAGCTAAATTAGCTTCCCTCAATACTGCTGCCTTTGAACTTTCTACAGAATCTTCAAATACTATAAATACAGCTTCTTTTAGTACCACCTCACTTATAATATCCACCTCAGTTTATTCCCCTAAACCATTCATACCTCAGCTCCCTCTCCAACCAAACACCTCAAGTTCATCTTGTTCATCTCCAACCATTTCAAGTCCTTCTTCAAGCACCACTACGTTTCCCCTAGTCAAACCAAAATCTCAGCCATGGCAGACAGATATGCACCTTTGGTCTTACCAGCACAGCTCCATGCCATGCCCCAAGATTATCAAAGAAAAATATTTCTTTTTGATGCTACTGGTTAGTATACTTCCCAACAACATGTGAATAAAATGACTCGCTATTTTGAGTTGAATGAAATTGATGAGTCTAATGTACAAATGAGGTTGTTTTCCCAAACATTAACAAGGGATGTTAAGAAATGGTTCAAAGGTTTACCTGCTAATCAAATTGCATATTTAGCTGCATTTCATATATCTTTTATTGATAGATGGGAAAGAAATAAAAACCCTCTCCAAGTATTATCTGAATATGAAAAAATTAGAAGAGCTCCTAATGATTCTCTTTAGGACTATTGTACTCGGTACATCATGTATAATGCAATCCCTTCTAATATTAAACCTGCACCAGACCTAACACTCATCAAATTCTCTGATGGTTTTGACACTCATATTTCTTACCAATTGAGGGAAAGAAACCCTAAAACGTTAGAGAAAATGCAAAATAATCCTGTTAGTGTAGAAGGAAATTTATTAGCTAAGAAATATAGGATGAAAAATGAAAAAAGAGTTGTCATTAAAGAGGAAACTTCCACTTCAGATGGTAAAATAGATCATTTAGCTAAGAGTGTAGAAAGGATAATGGGTAGAGTATAAAACATGGAAAGAAAATCTCAATGGGAAAGTCAACAACCACCCCCAATAAGAAACCCCAACTTTAGGAAGAATCCTAACACTAGAAAAAATGCTATACCAGATGAGCAGATTAGACCTCCTTTCTAGGAGAACTATGCTGAGGGTGCACAAAACCATGAAAAAGAGGATGATGCCCAGATAAATCTATTAGGGGTCAAAAGCAAAGACGTTTTTTTTTTTACTCAGGAAGAACAAGAAATGTACATGTTACAACAATTGAAATTAGAATCTAGGGGGTCCTTTGACTATAAACAAGGCTATGAATCTGCTATTTATGAAGTTCACAAATAGTATAACCTTAGAAGAAAACAATAATGAAATTACCACTAAGAAATCAATCCAAACCCAAACTAAAAAGATAACAGAAGCTCCAGTGACCAAAGCTCTACAAATTCTCCCTAGTGAGACTCAAAAGCCTTCCAACCCAAAAATTATAGATATGACTTCAACTGAAACACTAAAAATGTTACTCAGACCATTAGAATTAAGGGAATAAAAAACAAAATAGCTAGTACACAAAATAAACTACCAAATGTTGAAAAAGAATATAAAAATACACAACCACATTTGCTAAGGAATATCTCATCCAATCAAGCAAAACTCAAATGCCATTTAACATTAAAACTGAGATAGCCAAGTTGAAAATATCAGTTCCTTTGACTGAGCTAGTGAAAAAATAATCATATAGAGCACAAACCACTGAAACATTAAATATAGGTGAAGGAGAGGATATTGTAAACTTGAATGATGATCAACCTGAGTTATTGTTTAATCCAGAAGTAAATGGCACACTTCAGCAATGGGGTATTCCTCCATTCTACATTAGCTTGAATGTTCATGATAAAATCTTACATAATGCTATGCTAGACTCATGGGAATCTCATAAATTAATGCCTAAAGAAATCATGGAGAAACTAAACTTAGATATCACCAGACCATACAAGGACCTCTTTTCCTTTGATTCTAGCCAAGTGAAATGCCTTGGCCTAATTAAAGATTTGTGTGTGACTCTAGTCTAGTGCCCAACAAAGAGTATTTTCATGGACAGTAGTTGCTAATATCCCACCCAAGTATGGAATGTTGTTATCTCGCTCATGTGGAGCAAAATTATAGGGATCTCTAGAAATGGACATGCCATATGCAACCATATATGTGTTTGGTCAACAAAGAAAACTTTACAAAGAAGCATTAATGAAATACATGGTGAGTAGTGCAGAAAAACCACAAAATTCCCCTATATACTCCATGCATTCTGATATGGACTCTTTTATATTTTACAATTCAGACATTGGAAAAAATAAAATCACAGTTGTAGAACAAATATATAAAGCACCTGATAGTATAAACATTTTTCATGAGTCTCTATGGCATTTATATTTTGATGGATCTATGAATAGATTAGGAGCAAGTGCAGGAGTTTGGATTCACAACATGGAGAATAATCATTCTAAAGGTCATGCTTTTAGATTAGACATTAAATGCACAAACAACATGGCAGAATATGAGACTCTAATATTAGGATTGCAAATTGTTAGAAAACTTGGAGCCAAGAGAATTTATATCATGGGAGACTCATAATTGATTATAAAACAAGTCAAAGGTGAATATTCTGCGAGTAATCCTAGACTTAGCCAATACAGAGAGATTGTCCTAGATTTGATTAAAGACCTTCTTGAAACTGATTTTGCTACAATTCCTAGGAAATAGAACATGCAAGCTCACAATCTGACCACTTTTGCTAGTACCTACAAGTTGCCTTTTCAGCCCAACCACAAGTACACTGCAGAAGTGAGACATAGGCCTGCTATACTTGACATTTTGAAATATTTGCATATTTTCTCACAAGATTCTCAATTTTATTATTTCATGAATGTTGAAGGAGAGTTTCAAAACTGTAATATAGATACAAATTTTATAGTAGATAATAACATAAATAGTGAAATAGATATAAATGCTTTTGATGTGAATAAGCCCACTAATTTCACTAAAGTAGAAATAGATAACTTAGAAAAGGTAGAAATAGAAGAAATAATGAATGTTGATCCTGAAATTTTAAACCTTAAAGATAACCATTTTCCCAAGGGATTAGTCCCATTAGAATATTTTTTTGATTCAAATGATGTAGCTGGGAAACCAAAAATGGAGCCTTTAAGAGCAGACATAGAAGAATGTAACATAGGAACTAAAAAAAGCCCAATCTTATCAAAATATCCAAAGCCTTACCTCTAGATGAAAAATTGAAATACATAAATCTATTCAAAGAGTTTTAAGATGTCTTTTCCTGGAGTTATGAAGACCTTAAGTCTTGTGATGCACAGATCATAACACTCATTAGATATTCAGATTGGGTCTCTAACTTAGTCACTACTAGAAAGAAAACAAGAGAAATCAAACTTTGTGTTGATTTCAGAAACTTGAACAAAGTGTCATTAAAAAACAACTATCCTCTCCCAAAAATGGACCACATTCTTCAGAGGGTAGTAGGCTCATCGAGAATTTCATTGCTTGATGGATTCTCTAGATATAACCAAATCTTGGTTCAACTAGAGCATCAAGCAAAAGATGCATTTACTACTCCTTGGGGTACTCTAATGTATTTGAAGATGCCTTTTGGATTAATGAATGCTAGAGAAACATTCCAAAGAGCTATGGACATAGCCTTTGTAAAAGAAATTCATGACTTTCTAGTAGTTTACCAAGATGACATTACAATTTTTTCTAAATGAGATAATGAATATCTAGATCATCTAAGAAGATTTTTCATTAAATGTAGAAAAATTGGTATTTCCTTAAATCCTAAAAAGACACTCTTCGCTCTAGAAGAAGGTAAGCTCTTGGGGCACATAATATCCAAATATGGAATTAGAATAGATCTGGCTAGAATAGAGGCAATCCTTGTTGAGGAAGATTAATTACCTATCATTTAATTGTCATCTTAGGGGTTTCGTAAAAATTGTGAAGCATGTGTGTACTATATATTCTAGAAATTAGCTTCCAATTTAGATCAATCTAACTACTAAACCAAATAACAACAAACCAAATTTACCTATTCTAATTCAATAATCAATTCAAAGGAAATTATAGTACAGTGTTTGGAATTGAAATCTTAATCTATCTCACTCGCAGGAATTGAAATCTTAATCTACCACACTTGCAAGAATTGAAGTCTTAATCTACCACACTTGCGGGAATTGAAAAGAACACCACTCTTTTCGAAAATGAAATCGCATGAAATGAAATCTACTCTAAGGGATCATGTGTGCATTTTCAAATCAGGATCCTATGAAATGAACAATCAAAACCACATGATATGAAATGAAAGAAAAAACAATAATTCTTAACCTCTAGATATGAAAGCAAATAAGAATAATCACTTTTAACCTCTCACACAGAAAAAGATATGAAATAAATAAATCTTAATCTATGAAAAACAATAACTCTCACACATTATAGATGACAAATCCAAAAGCATGATGTGTGGAAAATTGAGAGGCTCCAAATATAAGCATAACCAAATCAAAGTGAACATCACTCATGAATATGGTGCCAAATCCAAATTCTATATTCAAAACAAGAGCATTTCCCCAACTTTTCACATAAAAATTATAGGAGAAAATTTCCCCTTTTTATACAAAAAGATGAGAAATTATCTCATTGATGAGATTCCATGGATCTCTCCCTATATCTATAGAGTTACAATCAAAATAGGAAATGATAACACACATGTCTTCTTAGAGTTTTAATGCAAATAATAAATGATAAGACACATCCTCATGATCCCATGATCTTTTCCACTCAAATTCGAATTTGGTTTTGGGAGGCCACGTAAGGGTCTTTTAGAAGCTTCATTTTGACCTACACATGTCAACAATCTCATCTCACTTGTTAGGTATAAGTATATGCACATTATTTTCTAATTTTTAACTATAAATTCACTTAAAAATGATAAGAATTAATAAAGTTTGGAAAAACATAAATTGTGATCCAATAATGATAATGGTAAGGTAAATGTAATGAAATAGAGGTAGAGTGAAAGTGAGAATACGGAAATATGAATGAAAATGTAATGAAAATGAGTGACAATTTCAAGGCCCAACATACCCTCCAACTGAAGCTATTGCATGTCCTCATGCAATCTATTATATTAATTCTTTTTTATCCTTGAGCTTTGGCTTAACTTTGCATGATATCATTTGATAACTTCATACTTCTGCAAAACCTTTTAGTTGAATTGCAACATGGTTGGTTCTTGTGTTACAACCATATTTTGTTGTTGCATTCATTTTTTATCTTTGAACTTTGCATAATGATAATTTGATTATTGTTGCAAAGTATATCTTTATTGGATTGCATCATAGTTGGTTCTTGTGTGACAACCATGATTGTGTTTGTATGCAATTATATTTTGCATACTTTCGACATGTATTTGTATGCTCATAACAGTAATTTAATAGTTAATATTATTTGAAAGTGTGTGGGCTTTTGAATGTCATATGAATATGGAAAAATATGAATAGGAATGTATCCCCCCCAACTGATGATATTGGCAATTTTATGAGATGAGGAATAGAAATGTTTTTTTTCAAAAATTTTCATTCTAGCTTTTCAAGGAATTTTATCGTAAAAAGTTAGAAAATGACATACCTTAACTTACCCTTTAGAAATTGATGAGTTGCATGCGTGGTGGCTACAAAATTATAATCATAATCTTCTTCAAGTGGCTGGACAAGTCATGGAGAAAATAGTCAAGATGACTTTTTATTTTCTTTTATTAAAACTTGTTGAATTTGTTGCGGAATTGTGTTGATTCTGTTGTGCAATCTGATTCCGTAGCTGTTATTTGATTCTGTATCTGTCATCTGATTTTGTATCTATTGCCTAATTCTGCAGCTGTTGTTTGGTTATGTAGTTGCATATCTTCTATGTTTGCTCCAAAATGTTGAAAATGATAGTCTTCATATCTTCAAAACTCATTGGCACAATTCCTGCTATGTGAATAAATGTTCTGATGTCGAACATAGTGAGAAATTTTTGACTTAGTGGCCATTAATGGATGCCACTAGTCAACATGAGAACTCTCACCATTGATGACAATGAGAGTCAATATGCCCAAACACATCTTGCTAAGTACGAATAATTTTGTTGTTGTCGAGTACCTAGAAGATCCCATGAACAAGGGAAATTGATGTATTCCCATTGTTCATCAACATGAGGACTTGTCATTAAGGCATGCGAGCCTCAATATGTTTTTGCAAGGATTTTAGGCTCAAAGGACTATGGACTCAATAATTTTCATTGAAATAGGGTTTATTTGCGAAATGAAAAAGGATAGGAAAGGAAAAATGAAAATGGAAGATGACAATGGAAAATAATAATGACAATGGGCAATAAGCATGTAAGTGAGCTTCTTGCTTTTATTTGCGGGTCAGACGAAAATTGTATGTGAAAAAAGGAAAATGAACAACTAACTCTAGATAGGAAAAATAATTGTGGCTTGTTTGGTTGGATTTATAATTCAAAAGGGAGAAAAGGTAATGGTTTTGATGGATATGGATATGGACTCATTCTTATGTTTCTCATGGAATCGGTCCTTTGAATACCAATTGTGTGCACAATTAGTTTTCTTCAATGATCATTCGATCATCCCAAACCTACAAAAAACTTGACATAAAGAACATAAGTGTGTTAAAAAAAATGATCGGTTTCTTTCTGATTCTTACACAAAATGTCAAATCAAACAGACTAAGGAAAATCAAAAGTGTTATATTTAGTCCAATTCATGATATCAATAACAATCCATTTTTAAGAAATAACCATGAAAAATAAATTAACTCCCTATTTTCAGATGACTTCATGAACTATGCACAGTAAAACTATTGGCATCACAAAAAATTGTTGTGCTCTACAAGTTAAAACTTCATAGAAAATACACAACAATAATATTAATGACAAATGTTCATAAATCATCTAAATAATTTTCTAATTGTTTTTAAAGCCATTATTGAATCGTTATTTATGCTATAATAATAACACGGTGTCAAAAATATTTGAAGCAGCAAAAATATGAAAAAATACTTGTACCAAAAAAAAATATTCCAATCAAATTTTGCAAGTATTTTTAGCTTTATAAATTGCTTCAATAAATTGATTGCATATGTATTAATCATCACAAGTTTTTTTTTCACAAATAAAATGATTTCTTTCATTCAATTTTTGAAAATTATTGTTGTTCGTTTCATTACTTCAGAAGTAGGGACCTTTCTCATTCTAGCAGATGGCATTCCTGGCCTTTGTTGTTGGTTTCACTAACAATGAAATCTTTGTTTCCTCACCTATAGGTGGGTCAACATTAAATTGGACTCTTCGTGCCATGAGGATCAAACAGAATTTTGATTTGAATTCTTCTATTTGAAACATGGCGTATTAAAACACAATTTTCTAAGCATTTAATAGAAATCGTTTTTTCTCACAGAGTTTGCAAATAATGGCTTCAAAGTACCCAGAAATTATCCTAAACAGTTGCAAAATCCAGAAAATGATTTCTAGGTTACCTAATTGCCCCTATTCCGAAAAAAGCCCAGGTCTTAGGTTTTGCTAATTCACCCTGTTTTATTCAGGAAACACATTTTAAAATCATTTGTTAAAATAATTACATTTTCTAAAAATGTTTTGGTAACCAAAATCAATTTCTGGTGGTTGGATTTTTGATTTGCAGGTTTTGAAGGTTGGGCTTGCGACATTACCTATAGAGGAGGAAGAGTCATTGTTTGATTGGAAGTCTTAGTGAATTAAATGTGTTATTTCCAATGAAACCTCATGCATAAAAAAGAAGAATCTATTTTCCTAACACAGTCAGCAAACACGGTCCTGAAGAACCACAATTTTCTCCCGAACGGTTAGGAATCCGAGGAAACGGTTTATGGGTTATTAAATGCAACCCGTTCTAGAAAACACCCATGTCCAATTTTTTTCAAATTTTCCCCGATTTGCTCAAAAAATTGTTTTAAAAACGTGTTTTTATGTTGCTACGTTTTCTGGCAATGGTGATCCGGCAATAAAATTGCATTAAGTTATCCTTAATGGTCGTTTACGCAATGAGATCTTTATCTCCCCTCTATAGGTCGAAATATTATGCAATGCAAGGATCTGCAAATTTTATTTGCAGGTTAAGGCCGAAGAGAGCTATTAAAATGTTGGATTTGAAGCTTCGAGTTACCATTCATGAAATCGCCCCTGCGTTATATTAAAAATTATCCCAGCCCTTTCCATTGTTTTATTATGTATATGGTGGGGTTTTAATCTACAAGCCTATGGGCTTTTATGAAAGGCTTTTGTTTTTATTTGATTCGTTGTTTATATTCCTTGTGATTTGTTTTGTTCTATGTGTTTTATTTCTTTTTGTTTTATTTTTTATTTTTTTGTTGTATATGTTTTTGTTAATTATTTTATATTGGGTTTTTGTTTGGGTTTTTTTTTTGTGTGGTGTGTGTGTGTGGGTTTTTTAAGTTCATTAAAAAACCAAATTAAATTAAATCAAATCATGAAAATAAAAATTAGCTGCAGAATTACATTCTATAGCTAAATAATTTTTACGACATACTAGCAAAACAATTTATTTTTCTGATCCTATAGGTCACACGAAGTGCAAGAAGAGAGCATACTTGAGATTTTTTTTTATTTTTATTTGTTAGCATAGTCAAGATTTTATTCGTCCTTTTCTTTTTATTTTTCCTATCTATCTAAAAAAGAATTTTTTTTATAAGTATATTCATGCTTTCGATGAAGCCATTTACGGATTATAATTTTTGAAATGCTCATATCAAAACTTGAAAAATGCACCTGATTGTTTGTAAGGATATGTGAAATCGACTTGACCTTTCGATTGCCGCAATGATCCCTTGAAAAATTGGTGAATATTATGGTGTAACCGCATTTTGATACCATTCCTCATTGTAGTCTTTGGGCTGCATTCTAGACCCCTTGTCCATAAATGGTTAGTAAAAACAAAAACAAATAAAATACACTATAAACTGAAAGCTAGTTCCTATGCACACTTCTCCGGTAATGGTGCCAAAATGTTGAGGCATGTTAATTACCTATTATTTAATTATCAACTAGGGGTTTCGTAAAACTTGTGAAGCGTGCGTGCACTATATATGCTAGAAATTAACTTCCAATTTAGATCAATTTAACTATTAAACCAAATAATGACAAACCAAAATCACCTATTCTAATTCAACAATCAATTCAAAGGAAATTATAGTACAATGTTTGGAATTGAAATCTTAACCTATCACACTTGTAGGAATTGAAATCTCAATCTAACACTCTTGTAAGAATTGAAATCTTAATCTACCACACTTGTGGGAATTGAAAAGCACATCACTCTTTTCAAAAATGAAATTGCATGAAATGAAATCTACTCTAAGGGATCATGTGTACATTATCAAATGAGGATCCTATGAAATGAATAATCAAAACCACATGATATGAAATGAAAGAAAAAACAATAATTCCTAACCTATATATATGAAATCAAATAAAAACAATCACTCTTAACCTCTCACACAGGAAAAGATATGAAAGACATAAATCTTAATCTATGAAAAAAAATAAATCTCACACATTATAGATGGTCAATCCAAAAGCATAAGGGGTGGAAAGTTGAGAGGTTCCAAATACAAACATAACCAAATCAAAGTGAACATCACTCATGAGTATGGTGCCAAATCCAAATTCTATATTCAAAACAAGAGCATTTCCCCAACTTTTCACATAAAATGATAAGAGAAAACTTTCCCTATTTATACAAAAAAATGAGGAGCTATCTCATTAATGATAGTCCATGAATCTCTCCCTGTATCTATAGAGTTACAATCAAAATAGGAATTGATAAGGCACATGCCTTCCTAGAGTTTCAATACAAATAGGAAATGATAAGACACATATTCTCATGATCCCATGATCTTCTCCACTCAAATTCGAATTTGGTTTTGGGAGGCCACATAAAGGTCTTTTAGAAGCTTTTCTTTGAACTACACATGTCAACAATCTCATCCCACTTGTTAGGTACAAGCATATGCACATTATTTTCTAATTTTTAATTATAAATTCACTTCAAAATGCTAAGAATTAATAAAGTTTGGAAAAACATAAATGTAACCCAATAATGATAATGGTAAGGTAAATGTGATGAAATGGACGTAAATGTAATGAAATAGAGGTGGAGTGAAGGTGACAATATGGAAATATAAATGAAAATGTAATGGAAGTGAATGACAATTTCAAAGCCCAACAATCCTGAACATCACTCATCCTAGAGACATCCAATAATTACAGTTATTTTTAGGAAAAATAAATTCTCTTAGAAGCCTCATTTCAAAATGAGCAGAATTAATTAGAGATCTAAATAACATGTTAAAGAAAAGTTTAGCACTTAAGTGGATAGTAGAGGTTAAACATTCTTTTGAGGAAATCAAAGAATCCCTTACCAAAACACCAATCCTCATCAGTCCTGATTTCAACAAATACTTTATAATTTTTCTTTTGCTTCAGAACATACTATTGCAGTAGTCTTGTTACAAAAGAATGATCAAGGTTATGAGCAGCCTATTGTATTTTTCAACAAATCTTTGAGATATGCTACATTAAAGTACAACATAATGGAAAAGCAAGCACTTTCTTTAGTGAAAGCTATTAAAGATTTCAGAGTGTACATCTTATATTCACACATCATTCTTTATGTTCCAAATTCAGTAGTAAAAGACATTCTGATAGAAGATGGGCCTGAAGGAAAGAGAGGCAAATGGATTGCCACTATTTTGGAATATGACATAGAAATAAAGCCTACAAAACTTATCAAATGCCAACGTTTAGCTAAACCCATGGCTGAATCGAACTGTCAGGCCTTAGATATAAATTTAATAGATGAATTCATAACTGTTTTTGACTTACCTACCTAACAACCTAATTTTAATTATGATTATATATTGATTTAAAATTTGGTATTAGTGTTGTTAATTAATCTTTAGTTTATTTCATTTATGTAATTATTTCCATAAAAGGAATTAATAAATAAGAATAATTAGTTTATACTAACAACCTAAGGTTATTATTTTTATTAATTTAATTATTAAGTGATTTACTTTTAAATATTTGTTACTTATTTATTTATTTGGACCTAATTTTTTCTTATTTCCATGAATATAATTATTTATTAATAATATTATTATTATGAAAATAATATAATAATAATAATAATAATAAATGTTAAAATAATAAATTAAAAAATAAATATTTTATACTAGGTTATTATTTAATAAGGAGGTAATTTATTTAAAATGCTTTTCACTGTTTATTGGGATCAATTTAATTATTCCATAATATAATTATTTTATTAAATGTATAATAAAGGAATAAAATAATTATATTAATTTTAAGTAAATAAAAAAAAATATAATAATTAAATAAATAAATTTTGACCTGGGTCCTAGAGTCGAATATAGACATTGGAGTCTCTGCTCAGTCTATTTAACAGGTGTAGCTCGATCTGTTTCTTCAACTTGTCCTGACGATGAACCACACTAGTTGGTTCAAAACGCGTCGACAAATGTCTGTCTACATGTGATTTACGCCGAAGCTATTCTTTCAACTATTATGGATCACATAAGCCTCAATTCAATTATATTTGTTTTACTAAACTTACAAGCTCCTCCTGTTTTATCTGGAACTAAAGTTAGATTTTTGAAAATGAAATCAATGAAATATTGTGTCATAGGTAATGTTTTATTTTGGAAAGATAATGGTGGGATTTTATTAAATTGTTTATTGAATGATGAGGCTGACAAAGTTATGCAAGAATTTCATGTAAAATATTGTCGAGCATGCCTATATTGGAAAACTACTACTGATAAGACCCCAAGGGCAGGTTTTTATTGGCCCAACCTTTTTGCAGATGTCAAGAAACATGTGACCTCCTATCACAAGTGCCAAATATTTGAGGGCAAAAAAGAAATTCTTACCACTACCTCTCAAACCCATCTCCATAGAAATACCTTTTCAGCAATGGGGTTTAGACTTCATTGGAGAAATTCACCTATCCTCCTCAGCCTAGCATAAATGGATTTTGACAGCCATTGATTACTTTACTAAATGGATAGAAGCCATCCCTTCTAGACAAGCCATAGACTCTGTCATCATTTCATTCCTTGAGAACAATATCCTTTCTAGATTTGGATCCCCCAAAAGCTCATTACTGATAATGCAACTACTTTCAATTCCAAGAAAATGGTAGACTTTTGTAATAGATATCACATTACCCTTGGCCATTCCACTGCCTATTATCCTCAAGGTAATGGACTTGCAAAATCCTCAAACAAAAGCCTTGTCAATATCATCAAGAAGCTGCTAGAAGACAACAAGAAGACATGGAACAAAAAGTTGGCAAATGTCTTATAGGCAGACAAACTCACTACCAAAAAGTCGGTTGGTACAACTCCTTTTCAGCTAGTATATGGTACAGATGTTGTTTTTCCATCCTCTTTAGGAGTACTAGTCATGAAAATGATCCAAGAGTTGCAAGTAGAACCAATTGATATCCAACAGATGATAAATCAGACAATACACTTGCAGCAAACTAGAGAAGAAGTCTACGTCAAGTTACAAGTAATCCAGGATAAAATAAAAAATATTTTTGACAAGAAAACTGAAGCTGATGATTTTTACATAGGTGATAAAGTTCTCAAATGGGATTCTATAAGAGAAGAGAAGGGTAAACATGGCAAATTTGATTTCTTATGGCGAGGCCCTTGCATCATTTATGGTTACAGAGGTAACAATGCATTTTTCTTGAGACATTTAGATGGAACGGATCTACTAGGAGGACCAGTCAACAGTAGAATGTTGAAGCACTACTAATCCATAGATTAATAGTAGTCCATCTTAATTTTCTCATTGTATATAACATTGCAAATTTTAGATTTGATTGGATGATAAATTTTTGAAGTTGAAGGCCAGAGAGAAGGCCCTAAGCTTGAAAGATGTACCATCATATGTATTAATAGAGCAGATTACAGAGGAGCAGTTACAAGGTAACTGCAGTCACAATTTCAAAGGCTAATGATCTTAAAGTTATTGACATTTCACCAGGAAATGCCATCCCCATGTGGAGTCACTGTTAGGGTCCTATAATAATAGGATTCATAATTTTGAATTGGTTGTGGTTAGTCTTGTAATAATGTACATACTTTTTCTTTCTCCAAAATGTTTTCCATATTAAAAATTAAAAAATATAAAGAGGATATGTCCTAAAAGAATAATCAAATGACAAAAAGAAAGGAAAAAATATAAAAAAAAGAAGTAAAAATATGAACCCCATAAAGAGAATAAAAATAGATCATGAAAATGTGCAAATTCAAATGCCACTCCTTTTGATTTACTTTGTAAAATAAGATCATGTGCATCTTGTCAAAAATGCAACAATACATGATGGTCAAATAGCTTAAACTTGACTCGTTCATGCTTTAAAATTTATGTTGATAGATAGAGAATAAAGATCTAGCCAAATTGTTTAACCTTAGCATATCAGTAATTAGGTGGAGAATAAGAATGAGCTCATCATTTTAATCTGAGCCATTGGAAGTTATAAGGTTAGAATCAGATAGTTTTCTTATCAAAAGAAAAATAAATGAAGGGTCAGCAAACTCAAATGCACCCAATAAATGAAGAGAAAATTTTAGGGTAAATAAAGGGTAGGTAGAAGAAATGTTATAAATACACAAGGTTTCTAAGTCAAAAACACATTCATCATGCTTAATCCTATGTTCTATGTGAACGAGGAATTGTGAGAAAGAAAGGATATTCACCAAGCTGGTTTACTAATTTCTCCTCATTTCACTACATCCCCACATACTTATTTGCTAATTTCCCCGTTATCCCTTCATTACTTATAAATACCATTTTCCCCTCATTTTGACCTTTACCCCTTGGTTTCACACATTCCCATAGAAATTACCCTTCAAAAATCATCCCTCCTTTCCAAAAACCCCTTTCCCTACTGTGAAACTCATTCTCCATCACAAATATCACCTTCCCCCATTATTAATTTCCTTTTCCCCTTAAAAACCCACAAAAAACCTTTATCCTAAAGTTTTTTTTTACTATGCCCCCACATTATATAATTAATATCCCCACTGTATATTTCCTTGATACACTTTTTTAACCCACCAACCCTTGGTGTAGTTAAAAAACCCCTAGCACATAACCCATGGTCCCAACGTTATTAGCCCACTGCTTATATTAAATCTAACATTATTTATTAATTAATTAAAATTCTTTGTAATTAAACCTCAGGCCTTGCCAACTACTTTCCTGATTCTGCCCATGCAACTCAACTACGCGATATCCCTCCGCTCTCCTACCCCTAGATCCAATGGTGTACAGCCATATCGCGTGGATACATCGTCCGACTGTTAATAGCCCAAGAGCATGATAGATTTGTTGTTTTTGCTGGGCACTATTCTACTATATGGTAGCACTAGGTTACATCACATTTTCACAAAAAATACCATTTGCCATCCAAAAGCGGTGCAATGGTGCACAAAACCACCTCCCCACCTAAACCAAAAACTACCCATTGTTCATTTAATAATTTCTGCGCCAAAATGTGACCGTTATCAGATAAAAGGCCAAAATAGCCCCAATTCACTCTATTCATTCATTTGCATTGTAAACCTCTACTAAGACATTTGTGACACCTTGAACCTCTAAGCAACCAATTTAGCCACTTTCACCACTGAAGACACTGCAGACACCACATTGAAGCAACATATAACTAATTCAAGCCTCAGTACCTCTGCATCTACCACAGAGCCAAGTATGCACGCCAAATCGCCAATTTCTAGGTATTATTGGAAAAAACCATAACAACCCTTGAATTTGAATTAAATTAATTAAAAAACCTTCCTAAATTGAAGAAAAACCTACTGTACATTCCAAACCCTATTTCACACACTGTAATTAACCTCCCACTATTCCATAGCTTCTAAACCTCACTCCTAAAACCACTGAAAGCCTAATTCAATTCAGTAAACCCAATTATGGCTTCTCAAACCTCTCTGGACATAAGACCTCTGAAAACCCCTCACTTGGATATTGACCACCTTGCATTAGTGGGCAAAGACTTCCAAATTAAGGACACTGCTTCACCTCCCTACCTAATAAAACTCCACTGTTGGAGTAAAGACAAGTTGTTAAACAAGAATGATGACATTCACCTTTGGGAGTCTAATTTTCCTAAGTACTTGTTCCCAAAAGTGCACATATTCCCAAAAATCATTGACTTCTGCCAAGCTTGCTACGTTCCTAGTTAAAGAGCCATTGTCACCCCTAGCCAGCAAGTTTTATTCACCATCATTGCAGAATCTATTAGTCAAATGATGCAAGTCCAACCAAGCCCAAATGAGACCCCACTTTCTATTGAAGGCTTGCTTGACCTCTATACCAAGTTATACCTTCCCAGGATACCCCAAAATTTTCAAACTTTCATCATAGAGGAGTGTCATACTCCAACAAATAGCCCTCCATATGCTAGCACCATTTTTTGTGAGAGAGGCAGACAAATCATAACCATGCTCTCCTGCATTTTAGGCTACACCTCTGATGAACATGTGTGTAGGTTTTAACCCCGTACAGAAGTTACCTGCATACGAATTCTAAATCACAGGAAAAATAAAAATGCGAGAGAATAACACATAAAACACATATACACAGAGATTTCCCACTGGATCCCAAAATCGGGACTACCAGCTTGATTTTTCATTATGTTCCTTTCAATGTTACAATACATATTTATACATCCCAAAGCATCCAATACCATGGACGAAAAACCATCGTGTCCAAAACCATGGACTAAAAACCATAGGTAGGTTCGCCCAAACTAATATAGGGTCCAAAAAAAAAATTCCTTGGGCGCTGCCCCAGACCCCGTACAAGGGGGCTACCAGCCCCCCTCAAACCGCTCGGACAGGGGGGGCTGCCACCCCCCCTGTGACCCCC
>APFE030802435.1:17844-44402 GCA_000404065.3 Pinus taeda
TAAAAACATCAAGTGTACATCATTGCCGAACAGATGATCATCCAAATCAAAGGATGATGTGTCCATATCATCAGTCTGTCACACAGACGGTTGTCTGTCCTATGTACATGAAAATGAACTTATAAAGCTGAGCATGGGAATGCCCGCCTCAGCTAGATCATGAAAAGATGTTGTCAAAATAATGTATTGTATTGTATCTTATTATAGGTCACCTCCCAACTCGTAAAAACCTCAGATCCTCATAGTAAAGCATTCCACCCGACATCAGAAAGATTAACGACCTCATGCTTTAGGGGGAAACTGTTATAGACATTTTTGGGCACTTCAACCCCAATCATAAATGTCCATAAACTGAGGGATCCTAAGTCCCTAAAAGTGTTGCTTCACTGCCTAAAAGAATAAGGTTATCTGATTACATCATCTCCCAGAAATTCTCCACTGAAAACTGCTCATAAATGGTCAAAACTGGACCATACTAAAAGCCCAGTGCAGAGGGTGTGATGCATATCACCTTCCCAATGTACAAGGTGCGATGCATACTGAATTGCTCCTTTGTAGGGTGCGATGGTCAGGAATGGACAAATGGCAGGAATAAAATGCGAGGTGGAAGATCATGGAATCTTCTAGAAGCTTCCCCTCTGACACTTGCCTCTCTGTTTTTTACCAGGGATGAGTATGAGATAATCATTCTCCAAGTGGAAGCAGGAACTATCAGAGAGAGGACACTAATCAAGATCTCAGAAGATGATTCACCTCCCTATAATCATCTATATATGGATCCCTCATCACAAAGATCGAGAGGCTGGAATTTTGTATCTTATAGAGAAGTACTGTTGGTTTTTCTGGTGTACATTCATAGTGTTGGGTGATCTAAGCTTTGCTTGAGGTGAAGAAGGGCTTTCTAGCTGGAGGATGATGCTGGGTCAGAACATATGGTTGTAATCCTCTTGCTACTTTTCATCTTAATAAAGCTATTCTAGTTTTCCTCCATATTCTTGTATACTTGTTTATATATGCATTTGTATGGTTAACACACATCTAGTCCTATGTTATTTATGAATATAGATCTTTGTTTCTTCGATAGTAGTATGTTGCTGTGATTCTACAAGTGCTCTTTGAAGCTGGGCAGATGAAGAACAAGCGGCGGAGCTCTATCAAGAAGGAGAGGAAATCAAGCGCAAGACTAAGGTTGGTCTTCTTGGTTCTCCTCTTGTCTATTTTCCTAAAGGAAAAAGAAAGTAGACTTTACTTGTTTGTTTCTAAGATAGCCACCCATCTTAGTGGGAATAGCAGCATCCAAGTGGACACTATTCCCGGTAACAGTGCGGCACCACCGAACACTTTCTTTTCACCAATACTTATGTTCGTGGACTACGCCTAACCACTTATCCTACTTAATTTGTGTTTCGAAACCAAGTAATTATTATGTTTCCTTTATACCAATGAACACCCATACACATTCATTACCATCATCAATTATACAAGAGAACAAAATTGCATAGTATAAAGGGAGGGGCAACTCCCTGAAAAATGAGTCTGCCCGAATAATATATTATACAATATTCAATGTTACAAAGTTTTACAAGTATACTTGGAAACACCAAGTTTCATACTTAGCCAAATTTACAACTTCTCACACCTCCGTGTAATAACCAAGATCCTTTGCCCAAGTCGGGCGGGCGCGCCCTCGCACGAGCTGCCAACCAAACTTCACAACCGAACCTTGTGTCGACGGGCAGGCAACTCCACCAAGTCTCCAAGACACCCTCATTTCCTTCGCATGGCGGTCTCACCAAACTCCACTGTGTTATGTTTTGCACAACGGGTGGGCACTCACCGGAGCCACCCAAGAACCCGTGTCAACTGGCGCCTGGTGCCTTCACCCTTGTTCCAGCGCCTTCACCCACACTCCTTCGTTCGAACGTCGGGCGCTCCTACCCGGGCTCTCACCCAAGACTTAAGACTGTGCGTTTTCACCTCCGTGCAGCCTTGCCCAAGGCTGGGCGCATAGAACTGCACCTCACCTTTCCTTGTTGCAGCTACACCTTATTTCTGCGCACTTCTCCTTCTCGCCTTAGTGCCTTGAGTGATTTCGGTGATGCCCAAATGAATCTCCAACACACCAATATATGCGTTGCACGCATGGTGAGCCATCTCCACAACCGACCTGTGTTATTCTCCCAACTGACACACTTCATTTGCTTCACTGTTCGGTCGGCCCATTGCCAACACCCCAAACGCAACTATCCATCACCGTCGGCTACAAAGGATGAACACCCACATTGTTCATTGTATAAACATTGTCGCCCTCCACTCCTCATGTGCATTATAACCATGTTCTCTCACGCACTTGGTCGTAGAGCTCGCACTTTGCCTTTTCCACCTTCGCTCATTCAACACCGAACTTGGTCGCACATCAGGTGGGTGTGCCAAGGACCGCAGCTCCTTACACTACACATTTCGAATCACCACTACAATTCCCCAACTGGGCCATCGAGGTCCATTCCAACCTCATCTGTGTATAATTCGGTTGATAGTGACTTGTGGTTTTTGAAGCTCAATTCGGCGATGGACCTCTGCGCCCTCATTGTACATGATGGAAAAGCCCAGGTCATCAATAGGAAAATAAGCTTAATTTTTTGGGAATTTTATTTTTCCATATAAACAAAGTTTGATGATTTTTTTATTTTTTAACGTGAATGGTCCTAAAATAATTAAAATACAATTTCATTAAAAAGTTCCTAAAAATTTGAAATATAATTTCATATTTAATTTTTATTATTTAAAAAATAACTTTTAATAAAAAAAATGTTGAACAAATATAAAATTTTTGAAAAAATAGTAGAAAAAGTTTTTTTTTTAACAAAATATTAAATTTATCATTTATTAGATAACCCTCACCCACATAGGTTAGAAAACAGAGATATTTCATTTATCAATGTGATTATATTTCTAAGTTTTTAAATATTTTTCTTATTTCCCAAAAAAATTATTAAGCATGTTATCTCAATGACGCAATCTTCATAAAGATTCTAAATCGAAATATTTTCTAAGACATTGATTTTCTCTGCTACTATGAATGTTTGCTTTCGAGTTTGGATCCGTTATGGGATGATGTCATCTACGAGCTGAGGTGATTTCAAACAATAATTTCTTGGTCTTGGGTTTGGTACATCTTTAATTCTCAACATTAATGCATTAAACAAATACACATCACAGTCTGTCTATTTTCAAGGTGCCACATTTGGTACGTCAAAATTTATGCACTAACAAATCAACCCACAAATGTACGAAGGGCTAAAAAAATCATTGCATAATACAATTTAGGGGAGTAGGGGAGGGACGCCATTAGGCGAACACCTCCACATCAGCCAACGATCCCGCCATGCTGGCAGACCCTTTTATGTACAACATCTATCCCTTGTATGCAGTGACTTGTTTCCCACCTATTAAAACCGGTTCGACGGGTATTTGGCAGGGTTTAGGGTTACATTCCATGATTACGTCGCAGGTAGTTCATTCCACCGTTCATTTTTGTTTGGGACCATTGCTTGTCTGTTCGCAAAGCCGATTGTTGACTGCAGCGACTCCAATGGCGGTGATTGCCATCACTATTGTGCGTCATGCGGGTAGTGGCTTCGCAGTGCCGGGTGGTGGTTTATTGTTCAGCGAAGGTGGTCATTATTCAGCTTGCAATGTTATATTTTTCTGTTTCGTGTTGTTTTTCCACTTGGTTTTTCTTCCCCATCTGGTGGTATGGCCTCGTTCTTCGTCTGCCTTTATCCTTGTGGATAATTACGCTCGGCTCGGTGTTGGAGATGGTCGTTTCTTGCTCCGAATAGATTTTTTAGGTTTGTGGTTAAATAATTTAGCTGCAGTTTCATTGTTTAACTTATCTTTGGTCTATATCTAACAATTTTGATGTTGTTTTGTAGGTTTTTGCAGGTTGTTGCAGTTTGAGCTACTATTTGATCATTTGGGGTTCATGTGGCTTTCTAGCATGGAGAAAAAAGGTAGGACACTATCTTGCCAGTCACATTTACGGTGTTTTTTAACACATTTAACCTACATTGTAGTTGTGCCATTGTTTACATGTTTGTATGTGTTTACCTATCTGTATGCGTTTAACTGTGTGGGTTTAGGGTAATTATTGAATTTTGGGTTGTGGGTTTAACCTACATTGGAAAATTTTGCCATTGTTTACCTGTCTGTTTGTGTTTACTTGTCTGTATGTGTTTCCTGTGTGGCTTTAGGGTAATTATTGAGTTTTGGGTAATTATTAATAAATAAGTCAATGTGAACAATGGTAATACCACCAAACGGGGAAGAAAAACTCAATAATTGGCTAATTGCGCTCGGCTAATTACCTATGTGGGTTTAGACTAATTATTGAGTTTTGGATAATTATTAATAAATAAGTTAATGTGAACAATGGTAATATCGCAGTAGTGTAGCGGGATTTAGTGTGAGTGCATTGACATCTGGATAAACCATTGGCTATTGGCTCTCTGCTATGCTCAACAATGCTGGGCTATTTTATATGCTATGCTTGGTTGTTCTATGTTCAATAAGCTTAGATCTGTTCTACAATGCTTGTATATTCTTTACTCTGTTATGCTTAGCTGTTGTGCTCTATACACTTGGCTTTGCTTTGCTCTACTTTTCTTAGTTGTTCTATACATTACGCTAGGTGGATCTATATGTTGTGCTCAATATTAGTTGCTCTGCTCTCTATGCCCTGCTGCTCTACTGATTCGTTGGCTAATTTGTTGCTACACTAATTCGTGACTATGCTAATTTGTAGTTATTCTAATTCCATGTTATGCAAATTCATAGCTATTCTCATTCAGTCGGCTAGAGTTTTGCAGTCTCATTTGATTTTGGGTTGTGGGTCTTGGATAATTATTGGGTTTTGTGGTCTCTATCGATTTTGGGTTGTGGGTTTTGGATAATTATTGGGTTTTTGTGGTCTCATGCGGTTTTGCAGTTGTGGAGTAGGAAGTATGTTATTCTCTAATATAAAATCATGGTATTTGTCTGCTCGTAGCTCGTAGCTACCTCTTGGAAATGCTAAATGGCCTTAAAACCCTTCCCAGGCTTCCATCGGGCTCGAGGGAAGAAATTGCTCAATGTAAAACCAGATACATTGTTGTTGCCATTCGTGTTACACAGTTATTCACAAGATCCCATAGAGTGAGTGTGTGTTTGGCTTCTGTCTAACCAGATGATGGTTAACTATTTGTTGGCTTTGATTTTATCCCAAAATTTACTAAAAAATTCTTAAATTTTCAACTATTTGTTTTCAGCTGTAAATATTAGGTATAAGTCCTGTCATAGTGAACTCAAGAATATTTCCAATTTCTGAATTAATTTTGTATATAAACTTCCAATATTTAGATGTGATATTATTCAGAGCCTCTTGTGATAAATTTAGGATAGTATATGTTAATTCTTGTGTGATTTGGTGGTTTTGGGGATGTCCCATTTTTTGTCATGGATGGAAAAAAGGTGTTTTCATTTCAAACATCTAACCTGAAAAAGACATCTAGGCTTGGCAGCTTAATGCATTTTCATTCATATTCACTTTTTATATCATATAATCTAGAAAATGTAACTATTGATATCAATTAATTTATGTGCAATATCTTCAAGCCACCTTAAAATGAGTTCAATTTTTCTTTCTCCACATTGTGCATTTTCATCTGAAGATACAAAAAACATTACTATGGTATGGAAATTATGTATGTGCTAATAGAAGTCGTTGGCCATTGGCTAATTGTGCAAGTTGTCATTTTGACTGATAAAGGGCATTGTAACATCCTCCTTAAGGTTGAGAGTTAGGAAAGCTCTTTCTTTATATTATAGTGAAGTGATGAAATTTTTCCCTTACTACTATTAGATTTATTTTTCTACTTTGTAAAAGTATACATACATTTGTCATAGCTTTGGTGTAGGCTGCTAAATTAGATTTTAGTGGCATATATCATCATTTAATTCACGATTGGGGTTGGGCAGTTTGCATGCGCAACTGGTTGGGATTAGGTTCATCTTTGAGTTTGACCAATACTAGCCACATATGACACAAAGTCAGGTGCTTTATATATCTCCATACAAAGTAAGCCACAATTGGATATTCTACTTTTCTTCAAAGGTAAATTGTTATGCAACTAAATGTTCATAACTTAGGTTTCCTTTACTCCAACATGTGAACTACTGTAAAACCATTGGGATAATTGTTTATACACAAGCATTCTCCTACAATGTTTCTTATCAAATCTCTATTTTTTCTATCAAAGGATATATATTTGAATCATTTAATAATGGTAGATGTGCTAGCTTGACATTTTTTTAACAACGAGTGGAATAGCATAGGTAATTTTGTTTAACACTGTTAATTTTGTTGATCTGTGTTCATAAATGAATAATAACAGTTGACTCTTCTTCACATATTGGTTACTTCTTTAGTCTTAAGAAGCCCACAATAGATCTTGGCTCTTCTAGCATGGTTGGGAAAAGAAAGCAAAACCTTGTACTTCGATGTTTTTCTTTTTGTGATTTTACATTGAAAATTCATTCTTTGCTTTTGCAAAACAATCCAAGCCTTACAACTTTTTCAATTACAAACATTTCAAGAATCCACACCTAACATGGTTGGTTTTGTTACTATACTTAATATGTTCATTACTTGGAATCTATTGTTGTAGCATTTCTTATTGTGTTGTTGGATTTTTGTACGCATTGAGTTGTGGCTAATTAGAATCATGCCCAATCATGAGACATTTTAATTTTTTAATTTTGGGAGTTTGAAATGATTTTTACAAGCCTTGAATACATGTACTACATGCAGGATATAGAAAAGTTGGTTTAACAATTTGAATTCCCAAATCTAGGTTGTAATATTTTGGTGGTAACCCATGGATTAACAATTAAAATCACTCATCTTTAAGGTAAAATGTGGTTATAGTTTGCTTAATTGAATTTATTTTTAGAAGTGTGAAGAGCATGATCAAACATGGATTATGTATAATATGTATTGGAGCCATAATTCTAGATAATCATAATTCCAATTCAAATTCAATTTAACTACATGGATCATCATAATTCCATATCATAATTCCAATTCAAAATCAATTTAGTTTATAGTTTAGCTTCTACTATGAAATCAGTCAACATATTGCATCGATACAAAATTCACATTGTGAATATTATGTTGACTTTCATCATAATTCCAGATCATAATTACAATTCAAATTGACTTTCATCCTAATTCCATATCATAATTACAATTCAAATTCAACTACCCGGCAGAGCGAACAGATAAGAACAGGTCCCAAACAGAAATTAAACGTTGGAATGAACTACCCACAGCATAATCACTGAATGAAACCCTAAACCCCGCCAAATACCTGCCGAACCAATTTTAGTAGGTGGGAAACATGTCACTACATGCACAGGACAGGTGTCATTACAAAATTCACATTGCAATAGCGATTACAAAAATTAATTCATGCCACCCCTATGCTTGATGGCCTTCATTTCTTGCATTGCCCAGAATTGTTGAGTCTCCTTCCTGACCCAAGTGTGGTGGAATACCCAAGATTGGTTGATTAGGATGTGCCTGAATTTTACCATATCCTTGACTCCAATTTTCTCCTTGTAGCCATGGAGGGACTGAGTAACCCAAGTGTCCACTTGTGTTACTAACTCCAGCACTAGGTTGAAGTGCCATATAAACACAATTTGGATTTAAACCTACAATGGTAGGGGTATATGAGGTGGGCAGAACACCTCGCTAATAGCGGGGGACTTGGATGTTAATCAGCTCTTGGTATGATTGTGTGTGCTCTGCAATGTGGTCCAGCATATTGGACACCATCATATTTTCCTGAAGCTGGCTTGGACCATAGAATTTCATGCTTATTACCCTTCCTCCTCTTTCTAACACTTCTTGAACCTTTCTTGTCTCCCTCTCTTTCCTTGCCAATTGTTTTTGATGTTCCTTATCTTCCCTTGCTTTTTTTCTTTCCATCCTTTCCTTTGTTCGAGCTTTTGCTGCTACAATCGTTGCAGCTCTCTTGTCCTTAGCTAACTCCTTCCTTCTCTTTTTAGTTTCCTGAATTTCATTTTTTTTATGTTTAGAATCAAAAAATAAATTCATATAATCTTCAGATGTGAGCAACTGTGAACTCCTCCCCAAACGAAGACAATCTGCAGTTGAGTGCCTTGATGAGGCCTTCATTCTCTCTACTGGTAGCTTTAGGAATGCACCAAGTAATCTGAAATTTTCCCCTTGCTCCCTAGGATCTGACACTTGGCTTTCAACCTCTAGTACAGTTGATTGGCCCCCATTATCTTCTTCAGGTACCTCATGCTGAACAGGCTCCTCCTCCAATGAACCATTGTCCACAAAATAATGAACAAGTGCGGTGTTCAACTTTGATGGTTGTGAAGGCATATCCATGCTTTCCCCATTGGTGGTAGACACATTATGTGGGTTGATATTCATCATGGCCTCTGCCTACCATGAAGGTGGGCTTACCTGGGTTGGCATGCTCAATTGTTCATTGTTTAATCCTATTGCATTATCATTTGAAATCAGGTTTGCATTTTCATTCGCTTCATCAACTGCCCCATATGGAATACCACATGCAGAATTGGCATGTGGTTCAGTTGGTGTGACAACCTCCATGACATTAACAGTTGGTTCATGACTGAACTGTGTCTCATTCACTTGTTCATCATCATCACCACATAAGTGCCCTTCATAAAGGGACATTATACCTTCAGCAACAGCAAAATGTTCTTGGGCATCAACATGGTCTTGTAAGTTCTTTGCTTCTTGACCTTCCACATAAAATGCTTGGCTACAAAAAGTATCATGCACGAGAGCATCAACATTAAGTGGCCATATACCAGTCCTCCTAAATCCAGCCTTGATGTTAGAAGGTGTGACAGCCCTTTTTAATGCTTTAATTGCAAGCTCAGCTAGCTCAAACCTCTTTACTTCCACCCCTAGATTCTTTGCCATCCATGAAGCCCGCTCGACCCTGAAATAATTCTTGGAAGGCCCAAACATGATGACATCAAGGGGTTGCAATCTGTGAGTGGTATGAGCCGGTAATGTTAACAGGTAAATGCCAAAATTATTGGCCTCCTTAATTGTCTGCAACTCCATGTGGCTTCCATGGCCATCTAAAATCAGTAGGTGTTTGTTTTCAGGCGACACACCACTTGATATAGATGCAGCAGAATGACAAAGCCAATTCAGGAATAGTTCCTTTTTCATCTATGCATGGGAATGTGCTGCCATGCATTCACCTGGTTCATAGTTATGTATGCAGTTTTTTAGTTGTGTTTTACCTTTGAATAGGTAAAATCCTGGGATTGAAGAACCAATTGCATTGACACAAGAAAGTATAGTGATCCACTCCCTGCGCTTAGGAAAAATCTTAGGCACACTTCTGCTCCCTCTTTTGGCAATTACCTGCATACCACAATTCCTTCCTGCCTGTAATCCTGTTTCATCACAGTTCCATATATGGTCTGGGGCATATGATTGTTTCTCATATGTAGCAAAAAGAGTGTTATAGAACTTGGACACAATTGTAGGGCGTAGATTTAAAGCCCTGTCTCTGTCAAGGCCCTTAGTTGTACGTAGCACAAGGTTTGGATGCCTTTTTTTAAATACACTCCACCATGATTTACCAGGGAACCCATCTTTGAAGGGGTTTGGCCTCCCTGGACAGATTTGAGCTACTATGGATTTCAGTTGTATAATCTCTAACCCATGTCCCAATTGGGCCATCTCCTTACATCACTCAACCACCTCAGCCTCCTCCTCTTTAGTCATAACTATAACAGGTCGTCTATGCTTCGTATTAATCAACCCATTTATCCAATAATGTATGTTAGAGGAAGCAATACCATGTTTTTATGCAGAGGCACGGATTGAATATCCATTAAACTCGATGTCATCAATTACAACCCGCATGTCTTGCTTTGTCCAACCTCTAATGGCACTGATTTTCTTTGTTGAACTTGTACCTTGCATTGTGGTTGAAGGCGGCTCCGTGGTTGATGGTGGGATATCATGATCTGCAACCACAATGCCCTTTTCAACGACACTACTGGGTGCATTGTGAGCATTCACATCACCCCCCTATCCTCATCTGATGAAGTGGACCACAGTTGGGCCCCCCTCGCCCCTCACATCCTTTTGTTCCTTGTATGATCTGCAATAGAAACTCTTGGCATGGCTACAACAACCTACAAAGTGACCACCAAATTCTGATTTAAAAAAAAAAATATTAAAAAACAAGGAAATTCATTGGCCTTTTCAATCAATGAGCAACAACAATCAGTGCTTTATCTATATATTGTAGCCGAATACATCTCAAATTTGAAAATCATTATTGAAAGGGTTTAAAGTTCTTTATTTGATTCTTAGATGATTTTTATGAGTTATCAAGAAGAGCTATTCCTTTTTAATTTTATAACAGGTTTGACATAACACAATTTCTGTAACCCAACTATTTTGTTATGTCCTCAAATTATTGTTTTTGGGAACTGGCATGTCTTTCTTCAATGAAACCAACAACAAGTTTAAGAATTTCTGTTGTTTAACATGATTTTGTCTTGAGAAAAGGGTCAGGTGGTATCTTGTAAGGGATTCATTCAGTGGTCTAAAGCTAACATGTTTAGCTCTAAAGAGTCAGTAAAGAAACACTTAAGTAAGGGAGAGGTGAGGAACGAAGTGATCTGGTCCTGCTTATGCTGATAAGAAGCCCTAATAGTGGTAGCATACTTAAGTAAGGGAGAGGTGAGGAACAAAGTGATCCTCCGGTCCTGCTTATGCTGATAAGAAGTACTAATTGTGGTAGCTACTATACCAAGCGCTTAATTCAGTAAGTAGCTACTTTAGCTCTGACATTTCATGGTTTTAGAGTTTATTATTGGAGAAAAGGCTAGGCTCAGGCCAAAAAGAAGGGAGACACTGACCAAACTATTTCCTCTTGCACCATTTCATGGTCAAAGTTCAAGCCTTTATGTTGCTCAATAATTGATGTTGTAAATGTCTAGTAATAACTGGCTACCCCAAATAAGCAAACACAATGTTATTGAGTGTAACAAAGGAAAACTAGTAATAACTCGAAAATGAATCACACAACTAACTGCAACATTGGGTGCAAAGTGATTTCTAATTGGGAAGAAACTAGAGCCCTGCTTTCAAATGCAAAAGAAGCCTTTATTAACTCAATGAGAGGCACTATTATGTTGATTTGGTTATCTTTTGACATGACTTGACTTGGTTTGGACCTTTGTATGTGAGCTACCGAATTCATGTGCGCATCCATAGCTCAATGATGGTTTTCTTAGCACATTCACACTTTGTGTGGAGAGAGAGCACTACACCTTTGGACTAGTTGATGATGATGTAGCCTTCAAAGGGGTTACATACAGAATTGAAGTTGGCTTGATCATGATCTATCAACACAATTTTAGTGATTCATTTACCACATCTAAAGGTCATTGTTGAGCATTTAAAATATATCCATTGCTCAGCCGTTTTACCTTGTACCATGTTGGGTTCTTGAGTTTTCCAAGTCTCTTTTATGTTTCATTTCTAATAGAAATCATAATGGAGACCCACACATGAAGGTAAAATTTGTGTGAGACAATAATTGTATTTTTGGCAGTATTTCAGATATTACAAAGAATTACATGTACGTTAGATTTGAAAGATCATTCCTTCATTCGATACTTTGGTCACTCGTCGACATTTTACAAAGTGAAAGAAAACACATCTCCTTTTCAAACACCTAGACCTATATTTGAAAGTTGGCTTATTCATAGGAAAATTGGATAATTCAGTTTTTTTTATCAAACCTAGCACATATATTGTTGTACCATAGATCCGCCAAATTTAATTTAGAATGTCATAATATCATATTCTAAAATGTTATTTCTGTAGAATGTCATAATATCATATTCTGAAATGTTAAGTCTATAGAAATAACAATAGCACAAAATTAGATGGAGGGATGCTAACGACTAGGCACAATAACCCTATTTTCTATTATAGCAGTCTAATATTGAGTTACAAGGTCAATTTGATGTACACTGTAATGGCTTTAGTAAATTAGTAATGAAATTGGTTGTAATGGCTTTAATACCTGAGGCTATTTGTCTTTCCTCTTTGAAAGGATATTCTTTGCTATTATAGTAGTCTGATATTGAGTTGCAAGGTCAGATTTGACGTTATAGTGGCAATGAAATTGGTTTCTAAATCAGTAAATCAGTAATGAAATTGGTTGTAATGGCTTTAATTTACCTTTGTTTCTCAACAGAAATAACATTATTCATTATTCAACAAAAACATACCCGTATGTCTCCAGCAACTTATGAATAGAGTGAATGTAACACTGTGCACACAATCAGTTTGTATGTTTCCAACAACTTCTGAATAGAATGAATGTAACAATATTTGAACACTTTGATTACATATCTCCAATAGCTGATGAGTAGAATTAATGTCTGAAATGAAAATGAGTAAGAGTTGATGTTTTATAGGTTTTTCATATAGAATTTAATTGGTAGGGAAGTTTGGTATAGATTGCCATCTCCCAAATTCAAATGTGTGGCCTAGATTGAATTGTACATGATCAAATGATTGATAATATTTGAAGGTCGATACATGATCTTTCCTGTTTTTAATTCCTGAATTGAAAATTCTGGTGTGTTGATGACATTTATTGAGAATGTTGAGAATTGTGTGTTGAGTATTGAATGTTGTCATTTATCGTCTTTAATCCCGAATGGAATGCTGTCATTGATTGTCTTTAATAGGTTGAATGGTTAAATACACATGTACATATGGTTGACACACATTTCACCTATTCTTGTGCAGGGATTACTAAGCAATGGGATGTGTTGCTCTAGTGGAAATCTGTAGGTGACTGTTTGATGGGATAGGTGTACTCCTAAATAGAATTCAATGGAATGTTTTGTAGTGCATTTTGCCTTATTTAGTAATTCAGAGCTCGAGATATTTGGGACATTATGTCTTGTCAATATGTGATGTTAAGGTTTGGTATTTGACACTTGTTGTCCCAATCAATATGTAGTCCCATTTTGGACTAAATTATATAACTTATATAACTTAATATAAAGTATTTATGTACAAATTTTTTATCATTTATGAATATTTTTTGATAGATGTGTAAGACCAGTACTATAACTAATATTGGTCCCTACACAACAATAGAAAATTCTCCCTTATTTCAATGTGAAAAAAACATAATCGCAATTAAAAAAAAAAATTAAACATTCATCGAATATGTAATGCTCTACCTTGCGGGAAAGATAATAATAATAATAAGACCACAAAATGCCAATGTGTGCAAAAGGCCCATAGGAACCTTTAAAAATATACACAATCAACGGGAATTTGTCTCATGATTGGACATTAAATAATCAAAGCACAAACACCATTGCCATTGAGCAAAAGATGTCTCGGTGTAAAAGCAACCGAGGCTGAAATATGGAACTAATAATAAGAACAATTCGACTCAAATTAGATAATTAATTAATAGATGATGGAGCTTAGCCATTGAAGCGGGAAAGTTTTTCTAGACCATTGAAAAATGGACAAAATCAAATTCACCGTGGCAAGAAAACGTCTCCAATAGCCAACGTCGGCTGTGTCTCGGTCCCCTCTGCCAATGGTTTTTTAATTCCTATCGAAGTCTAAGTAACCAAGGTTGAGGATAGAATGTTTCATATCAAACTTCGCTGCAAGAAGAGCCTAAGGGTATTGATAAGAGTGGTGCGGACCCTTTCGTCCCTTGAACTTGATTTTCACAATGCTAACCTAACCTCCTTTCACGACCACATCATCAAAACGACAAATTAATATCAATAAACCAACTAAATTAAACTGAATTTTCAAGTGAGTCTAAAATTAGTTTATTATCTAAAAATAAGTTTACAATAATAAAGTAAAATATGTATATTATCTCTATTCAGCCAAAAATAATTTTATCGGTGAAAAATATTAGTATAAAAAATGCCAAAAATAAAGTTACAAAATTAAGGTCAACGCATTAATTTAGGACATTACAATATCTTTTCCATAATAGGTTGAAAAGCACCTCGCGAGATAACAATTAAAATATAAATATGAAAAATATTCACTTTTGTTTTCCCTTGTTTCTTAATACAATTTTGTTAATATCCAAAATCATATATATATTAAAAATACAACAATTACAATTTAATTTTATATATTATCTGACAATATTTATTTATTAGAAAAATGAAAATTACAATTTATATTCCCAATTAATTTTTACTCCATTCTCTATAATAAAAAAATACACGTAGATGTATATTGGCGTGAGGAAGGAAGAGTGTATCACAGTGGATTGATGGGAAGAATTGCAATGGGTTGATGGACAAACACTATGTTGGAGGATATCTTAGCTAGAGTTGTTTGACTGCATGTGTGGTTTTCAGACAATATCCACTCGGGTGTGATGTAAAGTTTGTATAGTTTTACTCTCTAGTACAACTTCTAGCTATTTATTGGGTGTTCTGACATATGGTGGGAGGTATGTGTACTGGGTCACTGTTATGTTGGTGGGATGATTGTAGATGTGGGAGTCTTAACGATTTTATTTCTTCCTGATTCTGGTTCGTGATATATAAGCTGGGTTACTAGACTAATGTTGGGGTGTCCATTAATGGGGTCTTTGGACAAAATTTCCTGGGGCGGGGGTGGCTTGCTTTATGCTAAGACCAACATTATCCTGAATGTTGCCTTCTCCTTTTCTGGAAGTGTTACATATTACACTATTGTTACTTTTTTCTTTATTCATTATGCTTCTCATCTAGGTGGAATGTTCACGCCCTTTGCGTTGGAAAACAAATGCCACTCGGGGGGGGGGGGAATTTCTTCACTAGGCTTTGGTAGGGGCCGATCTTGTGTCTGAGGTGCAACAAGATTAGAAGGAACTTAGGATTTTGTTGCAAAAGTTGATAAATTCTTTTATCATTTCTTAGCCTTTTAAAGACATTGGTTACATATGCTGCTATAGGTGGTGGAGGATCTTTGGTTGTTGGTGTTGTTGTTGTTGTGAGTATTGATCGTTTTTTCGGGGATGACTGAGGCTATATTCTCTTGGTTATGTTTTGGTGTGATGTAGATGATTTTCGACATCAGGTCAATGACGTTGGGATGGAAGATAATTCCCGATTACTTTTTCTAGCTGCGTACTCTGGATTTTTGACCAGTAAACTCAACATTTATGGTTGACGTTTTTGTGTATTGGTATTGGTTTCTTGGACGTGCAATTTGGTGGTGGACCTTTATAGCGATGTTTATTGCACATGCTCCCCTAGACTTTCTAGGCCTCTGACATTATTAATACAATTTGGTTGGATCCTCCTCGACATGGTTTTGGGTTAGATATCATTTTTTGGGATTCAACTGCGTTAAGTAAGTCACTTAGTGTTTTGGGTTGTTTAGTGTTTCTCAAGGTGTTTATTCTCTAACATTTTGATCTTCCTTATTCTATACCGAGGTGTATTTGGGGGTGATGACGGTTCCTTTTTGGGCATTTCACTCCGTGGGTCTTCCTCATCTCGTCAGATTTCCCCCTACCTCTTGCGGATATTATATTCTGACAACCTAAGTTGGTTTACTATCTGAGCTCGAGATTCTTGATTTTCCCCTGATGGACTTGCCTAGATTCGGTGGGATCAGTACCTCCTTTCATTTATGTTGGTATCTTGATATGTGGACTAGTGATGCTTTCTAGACTGTGAGGGGGCGACACTATTTTCTAAATCTCACAATTGGACGGTTTGGTTATTGTTTTCTTGGGGGTTTCGTGCTGGCATCTAGGGTGGCAGGGGTCCATATTGGCATCCTAGGTGGCGGAGGATGGAAGACATTCTTGGCATAATTGACATTAACATATTTTCTAAAGAGGCTTGTGGAAGCCACGCTGGAGGCGGAATAGAATCACAAGCATGGGGCCTATGATTAGGTTGTCAAATCTCCCACAGTGCATATAGAGAACATGTTGCCAGTAGTGCAACACCCACCTACCTTCCCTTTGTCCGAGGGTGATACTTAGTTACGACCACAATCTCTTGGACCTACGTCATGCAAAGGTAGATGGAACAAAAACATCAGATGTGCGGAGGAACCCAAACTGTGGAGTTTTGGTCATGATTTTCTATGGGATAGGGTGGTAAGCTTTCAAAACCTTGCTTTGGTTGGATGGTGGTTTTTCACAGGTACTCAGGAGACGGACATGATGGGTGGGTTTCAACTCAATGGACACCCATTCTAGGATACACTCACAAGGTCAACAACTTACTAAATCATTGGTTTAGTTTCCATTTCCTGCATAAGGAGGATGCAAAGCGAATCCTATTGACTCTGTGGGTTCAGATTCAGAGCTTCTTGTATCTTCATCGGTGGTATGTGTTGGCTTGAGGGGGCCTGACCCAGGTTCAACATCAGTTAGCCAAACAAATCCATACACTACTGGTCCTTTCGGCATCAACTCGTAGAGCGCGGACTGAAGTCTCACTCGAAGCAGTATGGGGGGATGTTGGAACCAAGTTTCTGCACCCTTGAGATGATTGTGATTTTGTTTTATTCTGGCTATACCTGTCTTTGCGCATGTTTCTTAGCCCTCTGTTCCTCCCTTCAGTACCTTCGCGAAAGGGTACAATTGACTTTCGCGCAACCCTAACTTGCAGCTTAGGGACTTTCGTGTTGTTGGGGCAGCGAACTACAATATCTCCCAAACTAGGCTAAGTGTCTTAGTTATCTTATTAACCGATCTTAGTTAGCTTCGCATAAATAGATGTTCTTACTTGCATTCACTTAACCAACACATTTACATACATTCGTGCATCATATAAACATTATAAGTGAAATTCACACCCAACATAGTAAGATGCATAAGCAGGAAATAAAGACGCAGAAAATGTAGAATACTTCTCTTTATTGATACTTTTGGACGATTACAGACTCGACCCGCCCTGCGCACTCAGCTGTAGGGGTCCGCGCACTCAGCTGCAGACTTCTACTCTAGCTCTTTGTGCACTCAGTTGTAGAGCCTATACCTACGCTACAACCCAAGACTTAGACTTCCTGCTCTAAGCTATCTCTCATACATCATATCTTTAATTCTTGTCATCAAACTACTTAGAGCTTAGCTCTATTTATACAATCCCATGGTCCGCGGACCATGGGTAGATCTTTTATAGCCAGCATTACATTTCCAAAATAAGGGCGGACAACCCTATGACTCTTTAATACATACGCACTCCGCGACCGCAAAATGCAGAGCCTTTACACTTGGATTACAAAATTTGACCAAAATATGGGTTTTTAGCCCCAAAACTGCCCTTGGGGGATCCCACACTCAACAGGCCCCCAACACAAGCATCGCGACTCGCCCTCGAGTCACTCTGCAGGCATGGATATGTTAGCACAGAGATCGGGTTGTCTGCCCTTATTTTGGAAATGCAATGTTGACTGTAAAAGACTCGACCCGCCCTGCACACTCCGCAACCACAAAATGCGGAGCCTTTACACTTAGATTACAAAATTTGACCAAAATATGGGTTTTTAGCCCCAAAACTGCCCTTGTGGGATCCCGCACCCAACAGGCCCCCAACACAAACATCTTGACTCACTCTCGAGTCACTCTGCAGGTGCGGAGATCTTAGCGTGAAGATCGGCTTGTCCGCCCTTATATTGGAAATGTAATGTTAGTTGTAAAAGATCTACCCATGGTCTGCAGACCATGGGATTGTATAAATAGAGCTAAGCTCTAAGTAGTTTGATAACCTTAACCGGTTCTTTTGCATGAATGTCCAACTTCAAGAACATTTGGAAGGCTTCCTCCACTACCTGCATGATTTGATGATTCTGTTCCACTGCCTCATTGCACTGCAAGCCCAACTGCTCGATATTGATGTGCTACTCGCTCATCACCTGCAGAGCGCGACTCTCTCAGGCCCTAAGTTCTGCAATGAATCCATCTTGCAAGAGGTGGAGCGTCTCTCTAGGGAGCACAGCCATATTCAATCCCACCCCTTTCAGGCTACTGACCGTGGGCCTATCAACCTATTTTCTGTAGTGAGTGCCCCATCTGGTAGCACTATTGCGTTGGCCACCCTTGTGCACAACATCTCCACAGCAGCTGAAGTGCTGATCGCGAGGCTAGTGGACATTGTGCCAGCTTGTGGAGTGAGAGCCTGCAACTCTTGTAGCTCTATCTAGGCAGCCCCTAATACCAATTGTTGCTTCTCTCTGAACTGTTGGAAGGCCTCCGCAGTGACATCCCTCACCGTTTCTCCAATATCATGCAAATCCCCCTCAGTGACAGTGATTGGGTCGAAGGATGTCTTTGAAGCCTTGGTTTTCTTCCATGGTACTTCCTTCTCTTGCAGTTGCTGACGCTTGAGTTGGGTGGATGTCGTCTGTGGGTCCGCGCCACCTTGTTCTGTCAGCTCCTATGTTTCTACCTCAGCCTGGGTAAAGGTGACTTCTGTCCTTCGCGCTCTCCTCCTCCTGTCTCCTGCTGTTTGGCCAATTTCGTGGTGTCACACGCTGCTTGGGTCTTAGCCTTCGGTTCCTCTTTTCTGCGCTTCTTAGCTAGCTATGCCATTCTTAGCTTTGTTTCTTCCTTCTTACACTGTGCGGTGGACTTATCCGTTTCCACAATGGAGCCTATTGCAGTGTGCTACTTCGGTGGCCAAGACTCGAGGACTACAAATATAACATCATCTATTGCCAGATAAGGTGAGCTATGCCATGTCTTCGTGGGGTCCTTCTATGCCCCAATAAAGATATGGTGGAAATCCACTTTTAACTCTGCAAAGCTCTGCAAAGTAGCGTATACTGTGGGAAACAACCATGGCTAGCGATTGATCCCCATCCGGATACTCATCTCCATCAAGATCCAAAATATCTTGATTTATTTTACACACTACGCGTCCTTTGTCACCCATAGTGAAGCGTACTTCACTACCTCTGGAAGGTTTGATGCGACTGAAGGGAATTGGCTATCTTCTGGCAGCTCCCATGCCACCAGCACTCCTTGTACCATCATAAGATTCTGGTTCCTTGACTTTCACATGAGGCACTCCTCCACCTGAGTTATGCCTCACGACCCCCTTCAACACCGTGATCTCATCTATGGCTTCATCAAGAGATTTCTGCAAGTTCACAATCTTTTCCAAGCCATGATCTCTTACCTCTTCAATCTCCTTGACCTTCGTTTCAAGTTGTGTACACATAAGATTAGTGTACTCGTGTTGAGTCCGGAGTTCATCGAGCTCTTCCCTCATCTTCGAATTGGCCTCTTGATCTTTCTCGACCAAGTCCATCTTCTTAGTCCAGTAAGCCTCTAAGTCCTCCATCCTTTCCAACACCTTTTCAATGAATGCCATAGTAGCATCCTTCACACCATGACTAGACCCAACCTAAGATTCTCCTGCCATTGCTAATAGTTTCCTTCTTTGCGATCTAGTTTCCACCATCCAACAGCTTCACAAAGTTTCCTGCAACCTGAACCAACCCTTGTTTCACTTGTATGTGTAACAATTTCCTTCACTTACAAGTACCTACTTCATTGTCACCAACTTCCAAGTTTCAACCAGATTCCTGCAAGATTCCTCCAAGTCTTCAGACTAACTCTGATACCACCTGTCATGCCCCCAAGCCAGCGGTAGTCTTTCAACCGCTCTTGGTGACGTGCAGCACCACCGAACACTTTCTTTTCACCAATACTTATGTTCGTGGACTATGCCTAACCACTTATCCTACTTAGTTTGTGTTTCACAACCAAGTAGTTATTATGTTTCCTTTATACCAATGAACACCCATACACATTCATTATCATCAACAATTATACAAGAGAACACAATTGCACAGTATAAAGGGATAGGCAACTCCTTGAACAATGAGTCTACCCGAATAATATATTATACAATCTTCAATGTTATAAAGCTTTACAAGTATACTTGGAAACACCAAGTTTCATACTTAGCCAAATTTACAACTTCTCACACCTTTGTGTGATAACCGAGATCCTTTGCCCAAGTCGAGTAGGTGGCCTCACACGAGCTACCAACTAAACTTCACAACCGAACCTTGTGTCGACAGGCGGGCGACTCCACCAAGTCACCAAGGCACCCTCATTTCCTTCGCATGGCGGTCTCACCAAACTCCACAACGTTATGTTTTGCACGACGAGCGCGTTCTCACTCGAACCACCCAAGAACCCATGTCAACCGGCGCCTGGTGCCTTCACCCTTGTTCCAGCGCCTTCACCCACGCTCCTTCGTTCGAACGTCGGGCGCTCCTACCCGCGCTCTCACCCAAGACTTAAGACTGTGCATTTTCACCTCCGTGCGGCCATGCCCAAGGTTGGGTGCATAGAACTGCGCCTCACCTTTCCTTGCTGCGGCTACACCTTAGAACTGCGCAATTCTCCTTCTCGCATGAGTGCCTTGAGTGATTTCGTTGAAGTCCAAATGAATCTCCAATGCGCCAATATATACGTTGTGCATGATGAGCCATCTCGACGGCTGACTTGCATTATTCTCCCACCCGACGCCCTTCGTTTGCTTCACCGTTCGGTTGGCCCATTGCCAACACCCCAAACGCAACTATCCATCACCGTCGGCTACCAAGGATGGACGCCCATGCTGTTCATCGTATAAACATGCTCGCCCTCCACTCCTCATGCGCATTATAACCATGTTCTCTCGCGCACTTGGTCGTAGAGCTCGCACTTCACCTTTTCCACCTTCGCTCATTCAACACCGAACTTGGTTGCAGATCGGGTGGGCGTGCCAAGGACCGCAGGTCCTTACACTACACATTTCGAATCACCACTACCATCCCCCAAGTGGGCCATCGAGGTCCATTCCAACCTCATCCGCGCATAATTCGGTTGATAGTGACTTGGGGTTTTTGAAGCTCAATTTGGCGATGGACCTCTCCACCCTCGTTGTACATGATGGAAAAGCCCAGGTCATCAATAGGAAAATCAACTCAATTTTTTGGGAATTTTATTTTTCCATATAAACAAAGTTTGATGAATTTTTTATTTTTTTAAAAGACGTGAATGGTCCTAAAAATTAAAATACAATTTCATTAAAATGTTCCTAAAAATTTTGAAATATAATTTCGTATTAATTTTTTTATATTTAAAAAATAACTTTTAATAAAAAATTGTTGAACTCATTTAAATTTTTTGGGAAAATAGTAGAAAAGTTTTTTTTGGGAACAAAATATTAAATTTATCATTTATTGGATAACCCTCACCCACATAGGTTAGAAAACAGAGATATTTCATTTACCAATGTGATTATATTTCTAAGTTTTTAAATATTTTTCTTATTGCCCAGAAAAATTATTAACCCTGTTATCTCAATGACACAATCTTCATAAAGCTTCTAAATTGAAATATTTTCTAAGACCTTGATTTTCTCTGCTACTATGAACGTTTGCTTTCAGGTTTGGATCTGTTATGGGATGATGTCATCTGCGAGCTGAGGTGATTTCAGACAATTATTTCTTGGTCTTGGGTTTGGTACATCTTTAATTCTCAACATTAATGCATTAAACAAATACACATCAGAGTCTGTCTATTTTTAAGGTGCCACATTTGGTACATCAGAATTTATGCACTGTCAAACCAACCCACAAATGTACGAAGGGCTAAAAAAATCATTGCATAATACAATTTAGAGGAGTAGGGGAGGGACGCCATTAGGCGAACACCTCCACATCAACCAGCGACCCCACCATGCTGGCAGACCCTTTTATGTACGACACATGTCCTTTGCATGCAATGACTTGTTGCCCACCTATTAAAACTGGTTCGGCAAGTATTTGGCGGGGTTTAGGGTTACATTCCGTGATTATGCCACATGTAGTTCATTCCACCGTTCATTTTTGTTTGGGACCATTGCTTGTCCGTTCGCAGAGCCGATTGTTGACTGTGGCTGCTCCAATGGTGGTGACTGCCATCACTATTGTGTGTCATGCGAGTAGTGGCTTCGCAGTGTCGGGTGGTGGTTTATTGTTCAGCGAAGGTGGTCGTTCTTCAGCTCGCAATGTTATATTCATCCGTTTCGTGTTGTTTTTCCACCTGTTTTTTCTTCCTCGTCTAGTGGTATGGCCTCATTTTTCTAGTACCTTCCTTTCAAATGCATCCAAAATGATATCTGTCTCATTTATACCATCATAAATAGGTTGGTTTCTTGCCTCTGATGACACACAGTGCAGCGACCGGGTCATCATGTTGCAATTCAGTGTAGTTACTTCGTGTAACCGATTTTGCTAGAGTTCTATTTCTTTGTCGAAATCCGAAGCACAGGGACTCTCGCAATCCCACGTAATCCATCCATCCACGTTGGGATTCACCCAGTCTTGGTCTCGCGTTGTTATCTTATAGATGCAGTCCAGATCATCATCACTCTCATAATCATGGACTGGTTTCATATAATGCGATCCTTTAGCAAGATTCAAGGGTATTATTACGCACAGTGATTTCTTCTCAAAGATCATATTTCGATTCTTAAGATTGATTACCTCGTTCATATCAGTAGCCTAGTCAATTCCGAGGAGCGTAGGGTAGGGATTTCTATCATCCACTATCTCTATTACTTCAGAATCCACGAGCGTGCTTGCTCCCTCAATGTCCACGGTCACCCCTTGCAGCCGCCCCGTGGGGATGATTTTCTGTTAATTCGTCATCCTTAGCTGAATCGGAGACCATTGCAATGCAGGTCTCCCCATTCGCTCCCAAGTCTGCATTGGTAGGACAATTGCATCTGACACCAGGTCCAAAATGACTTGATCGATTTCATACTCTCCTATTTTTGTGGTCAGTTTCATCTCCCGTCCCGTCCTCATTTTATGCTTGCCAGTTTTTCGTACTACATGCAGCTCACCTGGCACCATCCCAACACATTTATTGATGAGTTCTTGTAACCCTTTCACGGTCTTACTGTCGAACAGTAACTTCATACAGGTTTCCAAGAAAGTTGTGAGCATAGAAGGGTCAATATCTGGCTCAGGATGATCCTTGCTTCCTGAGGTGGAGGTCTCAGCGAAGCTCTTCTTAACTTCCATGAAGGTTTCACGAGCGCACTCCAAATCGAACTTAGCCTCTTTCATCAGAGCTTTGTGAACCCATGTACTATATTATGGATGTTTCCCCTTGTTATCCCCTGTCGCGATCCCACTCTTAAGCACTATGTTTATGTTCGAATCTTCTTCGCGCGGCTCAAACCTCATCATCTACAGGTTCTGAGTCGGTGGAGGTGGTAGGGCCCCTTTGTCTCATATCCTAGCTATCAACGTAGGATAGTCTTTTGTTTCATGATAAAATAGTGTGCAATACTTACATGACGGACACATTGGATTAGTGAAATCGCTGGCATAGTGTCCTGGTCCTTTGTAATTGTAGCAAATCAACTATCCTTGACCTCTACCAGGTCCTCCTCCACCTCGGCTTCATCTGCGCCCCTGAAATCTTGTCCACGCCATCCCTTAATTCTGGTCAAGGGGTTGCGTTTCAGCCTGAATCCTATAGGCAGGAGTTCTATCCATCATTAATTCATAGCTCCTGCAAGTATGCTCATCATGTCCTACCAACCTACAAAGTTGCAGAACAATTGTTGCGGTGCTTATACATACTTCTGTAGCAAGTGACAGTTATCTGTGACATGTTTTTCGGCTACCTGATATATAACGCACCATAATGAAAGCCCTGCGCTAGTTCCTGCTCGAGCTTCCGGCCTTAAAGGCATTGGTCCTTCCCCTGCAAGGTAATTTGCGAAGACCAGACAATGTTATTTGTCATGACCTTGAATTTTGCATTTCAAGCACCATACTTCCTCGTGTACCTCTGGTCGAACCGTCCTGTCCTGCTTCAGACCTTGCATCTCAAGGCATAGACTCTTCAGTTGCGCATGAATCTACTGAACTCCTAGATTAGGATCTTGGATCAGAGTCTCATGTTGTCTCATGGCAATCTCCAAGGCCTCTACCAGAGTTATTATCTTCTGCTGCAACAATGCGCTCCTTAAGTGTGGTAGTCGCGAAGCCACAAGGCACTCGCAATAATGTCCATCTGTCAAATTCATATTGGCTTCGTGGATTGTACATTTCAACCTCTGATCTAGTTCTCAAGGCATCTCATATGGCCGCATCACGATCTCTTTGAATCACACAATCGACTATGCTTCAGATTTAGGCCTGCTAAATTCCATATTTAGTGCTGCTTGGATGTCTGCTACTCCAGCATTCAGGTTATCGTTAGAGTACTTAATATACCAGGTTAGCGCGCGATCTTGCAGAGCACTAACCAGTGTCTCCTTCTTTATGTGGTCATTTGTAACACCTTGAGCTTCCCATACAACCCTCACAATGAACCAGAATTGGTCCGGGTCCTCATTTCCCAAGCCTTTGAACAAAGGCAACTTTACTGTATTTGCCATACTAAACCACGATGGAGGTGGTACAGGTGAAGTTGGAGGTGATGGTGGTGAAGTCGGAGGTGGTGTGTGTGGAGGTAGTATTCACGGGAATCGTTGTCTTATTAACTGAATAGCGCTTTGCGGAGAAACCTTCGCTATCACTTCTTCGTCCCTTCGCGGAGGTGAAATCAAGGGGCTATACTTTGGACCCTTATTTCCTTCATTTCTGTAAAATTTTCCATTTTGTGTAGTCCCAAACATCAAGGTAGCTGCATAACCCGTTTTTCGCACAACAACATTTTAATCCAAGTATTCAAAGATTTTATGTAATTACCTTGCGGTCCTTTGAAAAAGTGTCGCTCCACCTCACTATAGCTGACTGAGGTGTCGACCATGAATTCAATAAAAAATCCTCCTATGACGCGATCGAGCCAATGATTGACAATGCAGATTATCTTATCCTTTGATGCTTCCAACCTTCACTCTAGCTTTGAGGTCCACACAGAAGGACCGTCAAGTTTCCACCTTCCTTGGTGTCATGCGGAAAGAGTTAATCTTGCGGACAAAACCAACCTCCCTAGAAGCCTAAGACTTTCTAGTGACAAACAAGACAATTAAGAGCAATCCTTCTCTAAACATGCATTACCATACAAGAAATCAAGTGTTCGATCCTACCTGAAGTCCAACGCTGTTGTAGTAGTCTAGCCTCGTCGATCCAGATGAGTTCCTCCTTCACTTCGAAACCTGCATACACTAACAATCAAACGATTACATAACACCTGAATATCTCATAAACAAAACACATTCAACATATAGACCAAGGAGTATATGAAACAATTCATTAACAACAAATCATTGAGAAGAATGGACTTATTTGTATTAAGGAAACAAAAAAGAAACCATTACAACTGAGCCTTGGTGTTGTGCAAGTTCCTCCCAGGGTCCAGCAAGAGTTTTCCTCTACTTTGACAAGCTCACCCACTCCCAATATGGCAACAAGGAAGGATAGTGATCTCTCCTCACAAGTCAACAATGGAAGTCCTAATTCCAGCAGCATTTACCCTTTGGAATGTTCAGCTTTCAGCCTCCCCTCCTCTGGCCCAATGCTTGTATTTATAGTGTTCTAGAGGAAGTTAATCAGGTCCAACATCAATGGGATACTCCCGTCTTTTGGATGGGGTAGTTCCTCTCTTGATGGGATAAGTTCCTCTTTCATAGGGATGCATGAACCATCTGGAGGCGCTCAATACACGTCAAACAATCTTCTAGAATGCTCTAGAAATGACCACAAATAACTTTTTTAAGATGAAACTCACGCCTTTTGACCTTTACAGGAGTACGCACCCATCCTTTGGCTTACAGAGCGTACAAGTACGCAGGCACAGTGTGTTTGGAGTGCGTACACGCAGCAAGGTAGAGAGAACCTGCGTACCCAGAGATAAACATGTTTTTAAGTGACTTTCTCTCTTTTTGAAGTTTGACATGAAGAGCAGAGGTATGAGGCTTGACAAGGAGGATAATATGACTATTGATGGAGCCATATTTACTGCAGATATTCATGGTGACAAATTTCAGTGTAAACAGATTGCCCCCTAAAGTGCGAAGCCTGTAATAGATTAGGGTTTTATATCATCTAGGAAGGGTGAAGTACTTTATCATTTCAAGGATTATCTTGTGGAGAGCCCAGTCGGAACCTGCAATTTTCAACACAAAAGTACATGTATAAGATTATATCATCGCTGAGGTAGGCATTCCCATACTCAGATCAAAAACTTTAACTAACAGACTAACCACTACTCTGATAGAGGAATGATTTCATAGTACATCATAATCATAGACTCATGTAGACACAGTATGGACGCAACCATCTGTTTATAATTGGTCTACTATATAATGAGTACAAAAATCCTTGCAGCCTGGATGGTGGAAAATAGATCCAGGGTCTTCATTTCTATTTCCCGAATTGGTACGATTCTAACCATGCGAATAAATGAGTCGATGTCGAACATGGTAGAAACCACTTGATTACCAGT